>OW388291.1:91457943-91574943 GCA_936450465.1 Gibbula magus | reverse complement strand
AAAAGGGGGGGTGCGCACCCCTTCACCCCCCCCTCTAGATCCGCCCCTGAAAAAGAAGCAACTTTTCTTTAGTTCAGTGTAAATGAAAAGTGTTCATGTAGGCAATTGAATAAGCAAATATTAATATTACACTTATTTGTTAAGTTTACTGATTAAATAATCTTTAGATTGAAACTTCAAGTGTTTAATCTGTTAGTATTGTTTTCAGATCAAAATGGAAACCACCTCAGTCAATAACGAAAACAGAAGGTAAAATGTGACAACCTGTTTATCTTTTTTTTAAAATGTTCTATTGAAATGATTCAAATGAAATTACTGATTTGTATACTTAATGCTTGGTTTAATTCTACATATGTTGATTTATCTATCTGGATAATGTGAGTTGATTAGATACAGCTTAATGATGTAACAATATTGTTGTTGTCACAGGAGAAAGAAAGCAGACGACCGTCGATCATCGGTAAGTGATTTGCATACATTCACAAAATCATCTCTCCAACCTGATAGACTTCATAAACCATATAGATAGCATGCTTTGAAGCAGTAGTTTTAAGAGATCTTTTAAGTGTTGGTAAGTCAGTCAGTTACAGCTTTTTTTTTTAAAAGGGGCAAGTAATTGACTTTTGGGTTATTTATTTTGGATAAGTAAAATGTGAAATTGGGTAAGTCAGTGACTGTATTTGGTGAACTCTCACTGCATTACACACAGTTCTCTTCAACTGTTGCTATGGCTCCTTATTTCAGGGCTTTATAGTTAATGAATTTCAAAAGCCCTTAATTAGCCTTTAATTATTTGCTATAGCAATTTTGTCTATTATAAAACTGGTTTAGAGTTTCAAGACAATATCATGACCGATAATGTAGTGGGTTATATCTCCACAAGATCCAGAAATCTAATTTTCTGCACATTGGGTATGATAATTGGAATATTCAGTATGGAAATTGTGATGTGACTCATGATAGTGTGCTGTGAAATATTGAAACGGTTCAAACTCATCTCTCCAGATTTTGAAGATTGATCGAGCAACTTTGGCAGACATAGATGTGAACAAAAAGGTAAGATATACATTCAAAAACTGCAGTCGGCATTCGGCAATGATTTTGTGGTTATTTTCTTAAATGTTAAATATGGAAGACAACTAAATTTTTGTTTTGTTTACTTCAACAGAGACAAAAATTGTTTTATTACTTTTATTATTCTTTATTTCAGACTGAAACCAAATTGTCGCGTCGTGCGTCAAAACGTGTCAGCTTTGCAGAGACATACCAAGTGAAGTAAGTGTCGATAGAAGTTAGAAAAGTTGAGTGAACAAACAAAAGCAGAACGGTTTTGATTAGTTTTTGTTAAATAGACCAATACAAATTGTCTAAAATTAGATGTTTTTCTGTGTTACTAGTGTAAAATAGTAAAATAAATAATTGTGATATTTCTATGACTGGTTTGCGATAAAAATGCTGTAAATGTAGCACGATATTGATTATTCAACTTTCCTTTCTCAGAGAATTTCCGAAGGACTCTCCGCAGCGCTGGCTTCGTGAGCTCCACAGTGCTGGTTTGTTCATTTTCTTTTGTTGTAAATATGTCATACATCGTCAATCGCTATCAATCGTTACATTTGAATTATTTACACAAACACTTGTTTTGTCTAATGTGTGTTTTTCTCTGACAGTTATTCATAAGTTAAAGATAATTTGAATATTTCACTTGAATGATTGGATCCACCTCTTGGTTTTCAGAAAGTGACGATGAAGAAAAGGGGTATGTTATCACACAAGTCAGGCAGTTTATGTGTATTATATCTTTACATAAGATACCCACGGCAATAAAACACAGGCGGTCAATGGGACCGGCAGCATGCTTTATGAGACAATATGTTACGTCTCTTTGATTGTTCAATGCTAGTGAATGTGTTCTACGACGGGAGGCACTAATATTTTCAAAAAAATAGTTTATACAAACAGCATAATATCTCCACGGTTTTTATAGAAATAGAAGACTCGTTCTTGTGCTTTATCGTAGAATAAAACATAGCAGAGAACATAAAACACTCAGGGCCTCGCCCTTCGTGTTTTATGCTCCCTGCTATGTTTCATTCAACGAATGACAACGATAAAGCACACCAACTTGTCTTCTATTTCTTAAATATATGTGTTTAACTCAGCCAGAGGGCCGAACGTTATTACGTTATGGTGTCTTCGGTCCCGATAATACTTGACATGTATATATTCCTTGTTACAAGAACATTATAACAATGTCAAAACATATGCCAAAATGAATATCCACCTAACGTTAGGTGTTGGAGATTGAGACACCAATAAGTGAAAAACAGGAGTAAATAACCCATTTGACCAAAAAGCTTATTTTGAGCTCTGAATCCCTGTGATTCTGTTTCTGTTCATGTGTGTTTTGTTCATCTAGGAATTCCTTGTAATAATCTATCTGTACCAAAAGCCTTGACAATAGTTTATTGCAGTTTTATTAAAAAATAAATTAAAGTAACTGATAAACATAAGTAAAAGCATCAGTCTACTTTACATCTTTGTTTAGATAATTATTTATATATAATTTGTTTTTTTCTCAACAGCTCGGAGAGCAAGAAGACTCCTGCTGGGGGTGAAATTCTTGGTACGGTGGAAGTATTAATTTGTGTAACAACTAACAACATGTAACTTCTTAGTTATCTTCTTAGTCATTTCAACCATCTTAATTCACATGCCTTATCTCCGTTTTATGCTTTTATGTTGTAATTTATTTATTATGTCAAAGCTTTGTGATCCAGAACGAATTCCTTTTAAGGTAATAAAGTATTGTCTATTGTCTATTGTCTATTGTCTAACTTGAAATCTTTCTATCAAAGTAAAATCCATAGAAGAGACGACTTCCTGAATTTAAGATATTTCAAGATTTTAGAAAATCTCACAGTAGGATAATTCTTTTTCTTAACTGTATTGGAAAAGAAAAACCAAACATATTTATATGTACTCGGTACTATTAATTTATAAATGATTTTCAATATTTTATTTGAAATTAACATTACTGATTATTACTGAACAATATTTTTTGTTTCAATTTAGGCTTGGATCAGCTTCTAAATGGACAAATACAGAATCCAAATTCTGCTCTCGATGAAGAGGTTTGTAATATTTCTACTATAACTGATAACCTTCATGTTTTAAAAACAGACTTCTGATGAAGTTCATGAATCATTGATGAAGATGGTTTCTCTTTCTCCTGGTTTGGTGTATCGAACAGAGTCAATCACTTCATCACTCTTCATTGATGTTAAATGTGAACACTATCTGTTACTTTTACAATACTCTGCGCCTATTAAGAGCTGTTTCTGTTCACCGTGTATTGCAGCAGAAGTTCAACAAGACGATCATGGACGGAGCCGACATGGAGGAGACCATGTGTGCAGACACGTCCATCAAACAGAACACAACGCTGTCCTCGGACAACCTCGGTCTCGGTTCCGATGACAAAGTGGACACCATGTCCTTCCTCAACAACCTCATGAAGAAGTCAAAGAGGTACTGTGCAGTGTATGCACTTTAGGTTATTTAAATTATTTCTGTGCACTTAGGTTATTTCAATTATTTCTGTGCACTTTAGCTGATATAAACTGGTCCTGTGAACTTCAAGGTCGCTAGTTGAGATGATATAAACAGGTCCTGTGAACTTAAAGGTCACTAGTTGAGATGATATAAACAGGTCGTGTGAACTTAAAGGTCACTAGTTGAGATGATATAAACAGGTCGTGTGAACTTAAAGGTCACTAGTTGAGATGATATAAACAGGTCGTGTGAACTTAAAGGTCACTAGTTGAGATGATATAAACAGGTCCTGTGAACTTAAAGGTCACTAGTTGAGATGATATAAACTGGTCCTGTGAACTTAAAGGTCACTAGTTGAGATGATATAAAGAGGTCCTGTGAACTTAAAGGTCACTAGTTGAGATGGTATAAACAGGTCCTGTGAACTTAAAGGTCACTAGTTGAGATGATATAAAGAGGTATGGATGTGATTTTACTGGAAGATTTTACCAGCTGATACAGTGATATTCCAAATACACAAATGCGAAATATCTAATCTGGCAGTTAAATTTGTCAAAAATGAGGCAAGGTATCTGAACTTTTGGTAATTTTTGAGTGAGTCATGTCCAATGTTTGGTTAGTCATTGTCCTCCAACATACAGTTATAGCCCCTGTTATGAAGACCTGAGTTATCTGCATGCTAGATATGCATTCCAATATGAATGTTGCAGCGAGAGCAAACCGTTTCTCCAGTTCCCCGATGATTCCGACGAGGAAGAGTACAAGGCCAGCAGCTTCTTCAGAGGAGGAAGTGACGGCTTCTTCAGCTCCGAGACTGCCAAGAGTTCAGACGGGAAGATCGACAACAAATCTTTCTTGGCCAAGCTGCAATCTATCAACAGAAGTTCGAAGCAGTTTTCTCTGGAGAAAGAGAAGCAGAAGATGACGGAGGACAAGACCATTGTGTTTGATGGGATGGATGAAGATATGGAGATGACAACCAACTTCACGGCAACTCTGGAGAGCTTCAAGAAGAGACAGAGTGTCGGCAACGTGCTTGAGTCGACGCGCATCTATTCTGAGGCTGATGATGGCATGGAGATGACAAGAAACCTCACCACCAACATTGAGGTTGTACGAAGCAATTTGCCCATTTCTGATTTTGACTCTTCCAAGGTGTCGGCTCCTAAGACGGAGTGTAAGTTAGGGATGAGTGCCAATCTTGGCAGCAGTTCAGTACGAGGCTTCGACCAGACCCGAGTGTTCAGTAACTATGACGATCCGACCGCCAACATGGACCTTACCGTGGCCAGAGGTGAGCTGACTACCTCCTTAGTCCTCATATACGAGGGCGAGGCCGATATAACGTAATGAGATACATAATTATTTACATGTGAACTCATGGATTAATTCTCTAATGTTGTGTTTATTTGAAAAGTATTTTTCGTTGTAGTTTCGTTGAACTGTCAAGGTTTAGTTTCATATGACACCTTCAAGTCGAGACTTAAGACTCATCTGAAAATAACTAAAGAATGTTACATCTTCCCAGAAACTGTTTTGTTGTTAGCGCTTTGAGCATGCTTTATTGCGTGGAGATCAGCGCAATACAAGTTGTCTTATTATTATTATTATTATATGAATTTAAAAACTGTTGCGGACAAAGTTCAATACCGGTACAAGGAAAATGCATGATGACTTATTTCAGGTGAGATTCTTGGCAGTGCTGAAACAGCAAGAATAGCTCAGTCTGATGCACCTAACAGTAAGTGTCAACTTCCATCTGGTATCGCTTTAATGATGCCCCTAACAGTAAGCGTCAACTTCCATCTGGTATCGCTTTAATGATGCCCCTAACAGTAAGCGTCAACTTCCATCTGGTATCGCTTTAATGATGCCCCTAACAGTTCCATCTGGTATCGCTTTAATGATGCCCTTAACAGTAAGCGTCAACTTCCATCTGGTATCGCTTTAATGATGCCCTTAACAGTAAGTGTCAACTTCCATCTGGTATCGCTTTAATGATGCCCCTAACAGTAAGCGTCAATTTCCATCTGGTATCGCTTTAATGATGCCCTTAACAGTAAGTGTCAACTTCCATCTGGTATCGCTTTAATGATGCCCCTAACAGTTCCATCTGGTATCGCTTTAATGATGCCCCTAACAGTAAGCGTCAACTTCCATCTGGTATCGCTTTAATGATGCCCTTAACAGTAAGTGTCAACTTCCATCTGGTATCGCTTTAATGATGCCCCTAACAGTTCCATCTGGTATCGCTTTAATGATGCCCCTAACAGTAAGTGTCAACTTCCATCTGGTATCGCTTTAATGATGTCCCATCTTCCTCTACATGTTCCTGTTACAGACTTTGTTAGTTTTGCATTGTGATAACCTTACTATTTTTAAAACAAAAACAAAGGTAATATAGTGTCACTGTTCATTTAGCAACTACATTTGTGGAATCCCAAATTGATTAGCAACCCTCTTAAGTCCCCAACAATAAGAACAATACAACAAATGTTTCTTTCTCCCTATAGAATCTGCTGGTCGAGGTCCGGAGGTGACTGTCCACTTCGGTCAACAAGAGGTCGACGCGGACATGGAGATGACCGAAGCTCTTGATCCGACCCTTGTCATAATGAATGATAAATCTGCGGCCGTTAGTGTCAAGGTCAACAAGAACAAACCTAACAAACCAAAAGCTCTCGCAGACGTCACTGCTCATTTTGAAGGTGAAGGTCGTTTGAATGTTCCTGGAAGGAAAAGAAGTTCAAGTATCTCTCCGGTTGACATGGGCAAGGAAAACGTCACCTTGCATTTCAAACCGGTTGATTCTCAAGCAGATATGGACTTCACCTCCTGCCTTACAAGCCAGGTTGAAAGTGTTGATAAAGAGAACCTGCTTGTACAGCAGCAAACCAAGTTTCCCTTCAACACGGAGCACACGCAGGTCTTCACTGGATCGGAGAATGTCGCCAATATGGAGCTCACAGCTTGCATCGAAACAAACAAGTCACTGCAAGTAGATGATACAATTTCTTTCAAAAGAAGTGTAGCTGTTTCAGAGACCACTAGCAAAGAGAGAAGAAAAGAGTTGGAGGTGACTCGTGTGTTTGATAGTAAGGATGTAACTGCAGCCACGGAGGTGACTCACTGCCAGCTGTCCTCCATGTCAGTCCAGCAGAGGAGTCCTGGAGGAGGTGAAACATCTGCCACAGTTTCATCACAGGACGAGGACAAGACACGAGTATTCAACACAGGAGACGCGACCGCCGCCATGGAGCTCACCGAGTGTGTCAGCTTTAAACCCGAGAGAGATTCTGGAGAATCATTGGCCAGTGAGGATCAAACTGTTCACTTTGAGAAACGTGGAGGCTCAATGGAGTTGACTGCTTGTCAAACTGATCTTATATCTGTACCACCGGCAAGTGAAGATGAGAAGACGAGAATGTTTACTGCAGAGGATGAAACTGGAGCGATGGAGATGACCAAATGTTTGACAAGCCAGGTTGAAACTGAAGCAGTGCTGCTGAAGGTTGTCGAGGATGAGCTTACCGCTGAAGCATCAAAATCTGATCAGTTGATTTCTCAAACTCAAATAAAGGGTCGCCAGTCACTCCCGAACACGGTTAATGATTCGACACAAGCCCAAGCTGCAGAGGTGAAGGGACAGCAGCAGAGAAGGAGTCTGTATGGGATCAACTCCTGCGCTACAAGCGACGGCTTCACGGCTCAGAGTCTCAAGCGGAAACTCTACAGCTTCGATATGCTGATGGCTGGAGCCAAAGCAAGATCTGTCAAAGTATCAAAATTCAAAGATTCTGAAGTTGCAAAAGATGATAAAGAGGAAGAAAGAGCAAATGATTTGCCAGAGAAGCCGACTGAGGAACAGCGAAACGAATACAATCCAGGATCTGAAAAGATAAATGAAAGTAAATTAGAAATTTCAGAAGACAAAATCACACCCAAAAGTGATATTCTTAACAAACCGACATCATTAGAAGTTCCAGAGCATACCCACACATCGACAGAGATCCTGAGACTGGGGACCTCGGAGACGGAGGTTAGTGCCCTCGAGGTCCTCAAGAACCTGGCCCTGGAGGAGGACACTCTAGACGACACGAAACTCCTCGAACTTCGCATGTTGGCCAAGAAGAACAGCAGCGACAAACTGCAACCTGTGGCTGAGTGTCCAGCTGCTGCCAGTCCACAGTGCGAGGAACAGGTGGAGAGTGAACTCGTGACATCAAGTACTAGCGGTGCTAAAGACGATTCATTTGCTGCTGCTGCTGATGAAGATGAAGATGATGAGGGTGTAACTCAGTACAACACCACTACAGCTCTAGCCATGCTGCTGTCGAAGATGAACGCAGCAAGTATCACTAAACCAAGTGAGAGCAAGTCTCTATCAGCCTCCCCAGTATCCGGTGGAGTCCCAAGAGCTGCAACCAAGCACAGCAGTCCTGATCCTATATGTGCTGGCGACAAGAAGAAAGCTAAATTGGACAAGAAGGACATCACTGATAAAGGGACATTAGGTATTTTCCTTGTATTCTATTGTTTGAAAATATGTGTACAGACATAACTTAAGTCACATCATTCTTTCTCCATATAAGTTGTAAATATAGAATGCCACACAGTTATACAGTAGCTACAGTGTAATACAGTAGCTAATGCTATACAGTTGCTGCAATGTACATATGCTAGCTACAATGCTATACAGTTGCTACAATGTAATACACAGTAGCTACAATGTACAAGTTGAATATCTATCTGTCACTACAAACTTCTAACATGCCTCTCAATTAGAATTCTGTGTTGCCTCTATCTCATCATGTTTTCATTTGAAACCATTTCAAACATCGAAAACAAAAGAATGTGTATCCTTTTTATTGTTGATTCGTATGTACTGGTTTTATGACAATTGTTGATAAAAGGGGACCATTACATTAAATGTGCATATGTTTTCAAGTAATTTCTTTCATTTTGCATTGCATTTGTCTTTGTAAACCCAACACCAACAAGTTCACTTGTACAAGCAATATCTCTCCTAGACGCAGATGATGCCACATTGAACTCAATAGAGCAGCCCCAAAACATGCAGCATGGAGACACAGTTACCTCCCCTGATTCAGGAGGATCGGAGAATGGGGAGGACAACACACATGGGGTTCATT
The DNA here is from genome assembly GCA_936450465.1 of Gibbula magus. NCBI lineage: Eukaryota > Metazoa > Mollusca > Gastropoda > Trochida > Trochidae > Gibbula > Gibbula magus. The sequence goes on along the minus strand of OW388291.1, from coordinate 91,566,235 downwards.
CTCGCTCTCGCTCTCGCTCTCACTCGCAGTCAGCCATGTCTCTGTCTCAGTCCCTCCTCTCCTACAGTCTCCTGGATAGGAAGGTCAGTTCATGAAAGACCTGATGGTCGCATTGCGTCCAGCATCTCTCTGTTCATTCATCTGTCTGTCCATCCGTAAACTATTGGGTTTTTCGAATTTTTAGCTCATCAGGCCTGAAAGGCCCATATGGGCTTATGGCATGGCATTGTGTCCGGCGTCCGTCCGTCCGTCCGTAAACTTTTCGCTTTTCGACTTCTTCCAACCAATGACTCAACAGAGCTGAAATTTTATGTGCAGACTCCTTGGCCAATGGGGATTCTAAATTGTAGATTTCGTGACCCCATGACCCCAAATTGGGTCACAGGGGTCACATTCTTAAAAACCTATTTTCATCTTCTTCTCCAGTTCCTAAAGGTCTAGAGAGCTGAAAAGTTGTGTGCAGACTTCTTGGCCAATGGGGATTCTAAATTGTAGATTATGTGACCCCGTGACCCCAAATGGGGTCACAGTGGTCATGATCTAAGAACCTATCTTTTGCTTGTAAACAATAACTTAAATAACTTAAATATTCAACTTTAGATAGTAAATCAATGAAATACTAATGAGCCCATGGCTCTATTTTTCTCCAAAACCATTGGCTCAAGAAAATTTAAATGCTGTGTACAGACTCCTTGGCCAATGGAGAAATGTATCATAGATTTGTTGACTGTTCATAGATGCTGACAATATAGACAATATTTATGTTTTATTGAGTGTATAAAGTTAACTTTGTCATCGTTTGGTTTAATTCAGGGTTTAGGTTGTCCGTGAATCTTCAATTAGGATAAAAAAAAGCTATTTGACGCTGTAAATGTTTTGTGTAATTTCTGACTTAACTGAAATGATCGATGCCTTGATTTCCATCATTATACTCTGTTAACTGTAATGTACGTTGTAGAGTGACGAGGCTGATGGCCCCTGGAACTTCCAGATGTTCTGTGAGAGAATCGGCGTGTCCCAGTTCCAGCCTCGACATCACAGGAGGAGCAGTATCAACATACAACCAGTAAGCTACGGGCTGCCCCGCTCCCGCCTCAATCTTTCTGGAGATTAACTTCTTTGTGCTTTAACTAGTCCACATTAGTCACACGGCAGAAATTAACTTAAAACACATGTTGGCCTGCAGAACTAGTGGTTTTTATTTTACAAACCTAAATTAAGAAGCACTAACCAATAACATTTACTTGAACCATCCACACATAATACAATTTTTGCTGCTTAAAAAATCTCTCTTTGTGTTTTAAATGGGCCATTCTGTCAGCAAAATCCGCCATATTGGATTTTGTGCATTACGAGAAATGAAAACACTCTATATTTTACCTAATTTTACAACATTTTAATGATAAAAGATATACACTGATAGAAAGTTCACACAGTAACACATAGCGTGTCATAAAACTAATAAACACTTTGCTGTTATGCCGTAGCAAACTTTTCCCCACTCGCAGCGCCGATGAATGGCTTCAGTTCTCTTTGTTTTTATTTTTCATCAAATGTACGCTTGTTTTTATTAAGTTCTGAAATATAATTCATCAAAATATTACCTTTATTAATATATTTTAACTTGACTGTGTTTTAATCATTTATTAGTAGCATATTTGTATAAACGGGGATATCCTCTCGAATTTCGTTTCCACAAAAAATACCCCGATAGAACCCTCCTTTTAAGTAGTCCACATAAATTAGGGACATGTTCCTTCTCACAGGGCTAGCTGAAGATGCAGTCCTTAGGCCTCCAAAGTTTTAGGGAGTCGTTATCTATTGGAATGGATATGTACATAAACTTAACATACAGTATTTATAGAGAGGTAGAATTTTAGCAACTATTGAAGGTAAAATGAAATGTGCATACAATGCTGATATGACCCAGTCAGTCTCACGGACACTTCTTTCACTAAGTGTTAACATTTTGTTTAAACCAGGCTCTGGAAATGGAACGATTACAGGATGTGCTTCGTCATCGGACCATCACGCAGGTGGAGATGGGAGTGAAGGGGCGGATGTACCGCGAACTGAGGAAACAACTCGACAGGTATATTTAAAAAGAAGCATAGAGTACTTACTCCCTGCTAGAGTTCAATTCATCTTATCTCCACTAATATACATATGTCCCCACATAGTAAGTTAGTATATTTTCTTAGATCTTATGTCTGTTTACATACTTCTTGTGACGATTGTGCTGTTTGTCTGTTAAAGATCAACTCAAGTGTATTGTTTTCTATATATTTCTTATCAGCAATTGGTTCAAAAAGTATACTTTGTCAAAATGAAACAAAAAACACCAAATTACGATGATGAATGAAAAACTGCAGAGAACAATTAAAAATGTTAACACTCCTACAGTATTGAAGTCATGATCCATTTTCTTAGAAAACTCGAAGAGATGACTAGCAAAAAACAAACAAGTCTTGACTCTTGAATAACAGATATATAAGTGGCTAGGTTAGCAACCGCCAGGTCCAATATTGATTGATTATACACAATGAAAAGTGATCATTGATTGGGTGACCTTGAAGGTCCAAGGTCAAGGTCACGAGATATTGGTTAAGGCCATGTTAACCCTTTGATCAAATTTTGAAATCAGAAATAGGTTTAAAGAACAACTTGCGTAAAGTAACCCCAGTGATGATTCAACTTCAGTAATAATTTCAGTTTGTGCAACAACAACATAAGGCATGGATATATAATAAAATATTTAATACATGAATTTTGGCAGAAATACATATGAAAATACATATTTGGGGGCTGGCTCGGATTGAGAAGTTATTGAGAAAGGATATGAAACTCTTTGAGTTATAAGAAAGTGATAATGGCAAGTGCCTTGGGGGACAGAAGATATTTGTATAGACTAGCTGAATGCCCAAAACGAGGTTTTGAGGTAGAAAAATACCCAGAGCCCCCAAGGTATGTGTGGAAAAGGAAGTAAGTTTGAAGTGTTAAGGCCATGTTAACCCTTTGATCAAATTTTGAAATAAGAAAAAGGTTTAAAGAACAACTTGCATAAAGTGACCCCAGTGATGATTCAACTTCAGTAATGATTTCAGTGATGAAAACATTTTTGTTAAAAAATTTGCACATTTTATTGTGGCTGTGGAGACCCTCACTTTCCCTCTGCTTTTGGGTATCCCAAAAATGTTCATTAAGTTTTGAAGTATTGATTTACGATAAATGAAATGTAATCAATTTTGTTCACTTTAAACACCTGCCTCTATGTTGTGGAGACCATCATGCGGTGTGTCTATGTTGTAGAGACCATTACTCTGTGTGTCTATGTTGTAGAGACCATTACTCTGTGTGTCTGTGTTGTAGAGACCATTACTCTGTGTGTCTGTGTTGTAGAGACCATTACTCTGTGTGTCTATGTTGTGGAGACCATTACTCTGTGTGTCTATGTTGTAGAGACCATTACTCTGTGTGTCTGTGTTGTAGAGACCATTACTCTGTGTGTCTGTGTTGTAGAGACCATTACTCTGTGTGTCTGTGTTGTAGAGACCATTACTCTGTGTGTATATGTTGTGGAGACCATTACTCTGTGTGTATATGTTGTAGAGACCATTACTCTGTGTGTCTATGTTGTGGAGACCATTACTGTGTGTCTATGTTGTAGAGACCATTACTCTGTGTGTCTGTGTTGTAGAGATCATTACTCTGTGTGTCTATGTTGTAGAGACCATTACTCTGTGTGTCTATGTTGTAGAGACAATCACTCTGTGTGTCTATGTTGTAGAGACAATCACTCTGTGTATCTATGTTGTAGAGACCATTACTCTGTGTGTCTGTGTTGTAGAGACCATTACTCTGTGTGTCTGTGTTGTAGAGACCATTACTCTGTGTGTCTGTGTTGTAGAGACCATTACTCTGTGTGTATATGTTGTGGAGACCATTACTCTGTGTGTATATGTTGTAGAGACCATTACTCTGTGTGTCTATGTTGTGGAGACCATTACTGTGTGTCTATGTTGTAGAGACCATTACTCTGTGTGTCTGTGTTGTAGAGATCATTACTCTGTGTGTCTATGTTGTAGAGACCATTACTCTGTGTGTCTATGTTGTAGAGACAATCACTCTGTGTATCTATGTTGTAGAGACCATTACTATGTGTGTCTATGTTGTAGAGACCATTACTCTGTGTGTCTATGTTGTGGAGACCATTACTGTGTGTCTATGTTGTAGAGACCATTACTCTGTGTGTCTATGTTGTAGAGACCATTACTCTGTGTGTATATGTTGTGGAGACCATTACTCTGTGTGTCTGTGTTGTAGAGACCATTACTATGTGTGTCTATGTTGTAGAGACCATTACTCTGTGTGTCTGTGTTGTAGAGACCATTACTCTGTGTGTCTATGTTGTAGAGACCATTACTCTGTGTGTCTATGTTGTAGAGACCATTACTCTGTGTGTCTGTGTTGTAGAGACCATTACTCTGTGTGTCTATGTTGTAGAGACCATTACTCTGTGTGTCTGTGTTGTAGAGACCATTACTCTGTGTGTCTGTGTTGTAGAGACCATTACTCTGTGTGTCTATGTTGTAGAGACCATTACTCTGTGTGTCTGTGTTGTAGAGACCATTACTCTGTGTGTCTATGTTGTAGAGACCATTACTCTGTGTGTATATGTTGTAGAGACCATTACTCTGTGTGTCTATGTTGTAGAGACCATTACTCTGTGTGTATATGTTGTGGAGACCATTACTCTGTGTGTCTGTGTTGTAGAGACCATTACTCTGTGTGTCTGTGTTGTAGAGACCATTACTCTGTGTGTCTGTGTTGTAGAGACCATTACTCTGTGTGTCTATGTTGTAGAGACCATTACTCTGTGTGTCTGTGTTGTAGAGACCATTACTCTGTGTGTCTGTGTTGTAGAGACCATTACTCTGTGTGTCTATGTTGTAGAGACCATTACTCTGTGTGTCTATGTTGTGGAGACCATTACTCTGTGTGTCTATGTTGTAGAGACCATTACTCTGTGTGTATATGTTGTAGAGACCATTACTCTGTGTGTCTATGTTGTAGAGACCATTACTCTGTGTGTATATGTTGTGGAGACCATTACTCTGTGTGTCTGTGTTGTAGAGACCATTACTCTGTGTGTCTGTGTTGTAGAGACCATTACTCTGTGTGTCTATGTTGTAGAGACCATTACTCTGTGTGTCTGTGTTGTAGAGACCATTACTCTGTGTGTCTGTGTTGTAGAGACCATTACTCTGTGTGTCTATGTTGTAGAGACCATTACTCTGTGTGTCTATGTTGTGGAGACCATTACTCTGTGTGTCTGTGTTGTAGAGACCATTACTCTGTGTGTATATGTTGTAGAGACCATTACTCTGTGTGTATATGTTGTAGAGACCATTACTCTGTGTGTCTATGTTGTAGAGACCATTACTCTGTGTGTCTGTGTTGTAGAGACCATTACTCTGTGTGTCTATGTTGTAGAGACCATTACTCTGTGTGTCTGTGTTGTAGAGACCATTACTCTGTGTGTCTGTGTTGTAGAGACCATTACTCTGTGTGTCTGTGTTGTAGAGACCATTACTCTGTGTGTCTGTGTTGTAGAGACCATTACTCTGTGTGTCTGTGTTGTAGAGACCATTACTCTGTGTGTCTATGTTGTAGAGACCATTACTCTGTGTGTCTGTGTTGTAGAGACCATAACTCTGTGTGTCTATGTTGTAGAGACCATTACTCTGTGTGTCTGTGTTGTAGAGACCATTACTCTGTGTGTCTATGTTGTAGAGACCATTACTCTGTGTGTCTGTGTTGTAGAGACCATTACTCTGTGTGTCTGTGTTGTAGAGACCATTACTCTGTGTGTATATGTTGTAGAGACCATTACTCTGTGTGTCTGTGTTGTAGAGACCATTACTCTGTGTGTCTATGTTGTAGAGACCATTACTCTGTGTGTCTATGTTGTGGAGACCATTACTCTGTGTGTCTATGTTGTAGAGACCATTACTCTGTGTGTCTATGTTGTAGAGACCATTACTCTGTGTGTATATGTTGTGGAGACCATTACTCTGTGTGTCTATGTTGTAGAGACCATTACTCTGTGTGTCTATGTTGTAGAGACCATTACTCTGTGTGTCTGTGTTGTAGAGACCATTACTCTGTGTGTCTATGTTGTAGAGACCATTACTCTGTGTGTCTATGTTGTAGAGACCATTACTCTGTGTGTCTATGTTGTAGAGACCATTACTCTGTGTGTCTGTGTTGTAGAGACCATTACTCTGTGTGTCTATGTTGTAGAGACCATTACTCTGTGTGTCTGTGTTGTAGAGACCATTACTCTGTGTGTCTGTGTTGTAGAGACCATTACTCTGTGTGTATATGTTGTAGAGACCATTACTCTGTGTGTCTGTGTTGTAGAGACCATTACTCTGTGTGTCTATGTTGTAGAGACCATTACTCTGTGTGTCTATGTTGTGGAGACCATTACTCTGTGTGTCTATGTTGTAGAGACCATTACTCTGTGTGTCTATGTTGTAGAGACCATTACTCTGTGTGTATATGTTGTGGAGACCATTACTCTGTGTGTCTATGTTGTAGAGACCATTACTCTGTGTGTCTATGTTGTAGAGACCATTACTCTGTGTGTCTATGTTGTAGAGATCATTACTCTGTGTATCTATGTTGTAGAGACCATTACTCTGTGTGTCTATGTTGTAGAGACCATTACTCTGTGTGTCTGTGTTGTAGAGACCATTACTCTGTGTGTCTATGTTGTAGAGACCATTACTCTGTGTGTCTATGTTGTAGAGACCATTACTCTGTGTGTCTATGTTGTAGAGACCATTACTCTGTGTGTCTGTGTTGTAGAGACCATTACTCTGTGTGTCTATGTTGTAGAGACCATTACTCTGTGTGTCTGTGTTGTAGAGACCATTACTCTGTGTGTCTATGTTGTAGAGACCATTACTCTGTGTGTCTATGTTGTAGAGACCATTACTCTGTGTGTCTATGTTGTAGAGACCATTACTCTGTGTGTCTATGTTGTAGAGACCATTACTCTGTGTGTCTATGTTGTAGAGACCATTACTCGGTGTGTCTATGTTGTAGAGACCATTACTCTGTGTGTCTATGTTGTAGAGACCATTACTCTGTGTGTCTGTGTTGTAGAGACCATTACTCTGTGTGTCTATGTTGTAGAGACCATTACTCTGTGTGTCTGTGTTGTAGAGACCATTACTCTGTGTGTCTATGTTGTAGAGACCATTACTCTTTGTGTCTATGTTGTAGAGACCATTACTCTGTGTGTATATGTTGTAGAGACCATTACTCTGTGTGTCTGTGTTGTAGAGACCATTACTCTGTGTGTATATGTTGTAGAGACCATTACTCTGTGTGTCTATGTTGTAGAGACCATTACTCTGTGTGTATATGTTGTAGAGACCATTACTCGGTGTGTCCATGTTGTAGAGACCATTACTCTGTGTGTCTATGTTGTAGAGACCATTACTCTGTGTGTCTGTGTTGTAGAGACCATTACTCTCTGTGTCTATGTTGAAGAGACAATCACTCTGTGTGTCTATGTTGTAGAGACAATCACTCTGTGTGTCTATGTTGTAGAGACCATTACTCTGTGTGTCTATGTTGTAGAGACAATCACTCTGTGTGTCTATGTTGTAGAGACCATTACTCTGTGTGTCTATGTTGTAGAGACCATTACTCTGTGTGTCTATGTTGTAGAGACCATTACTCTGTGTGTCTGTGTTGTAGAGACCATTACTCTGTGTGTCTATGTTGTAGAGACCATTACTCTGTGTGTATATGTTGTAGAGACCATTACTCTGTGTGTCTGTGTTGTAGAGACCATTACTCTGTGTGTCTATGTTGTAGAGACCATTACTCTGTGTGTATATGTTGTGGAGACCATTACTCTGTGTGTCTGTGTTGTAGAGACCATTACTCTGTGTGTATATGTTGTGGAGACCATTACTCTGTGTGTCTGTGTTGTAGAGACCATTACTCTGTGTGTCTATGTTGTAGAGACCATTACTCTGTGTGTCTGTGTTGTAGAGACAATCACTCTGTGTGTCTATGTTGTAGAGACCATTACTCTGTGTGTCTATTTTGTAGAGATCATTACTCTGTGTGTCTATGTTGTAGAGACCATTACTCTGTGTGTCTGTGTTGTAGAGACCATTACTCTGTGTGTCTATGTTGTGGAGACCATTACTCTGTGTGTCTGTGTTGTAGAGACCATTACTCTGTGTGTCTGTGTTGTAGAGACCATTACTCTGTGTGTCTGTGTTGTAGAGACCATTACTCTGTGTGTCTATGTTGTGGAGACCATTACTCTGTGTGTCTGTGTTGTAGAGACCATTACTCTGTGTGTCTATGTTGTAGAGACCATTACTCTGTGTGTATATGTTGTGGAGACCATTACTCTGTGTGTCTATGTTGTAGAGACCATTACTCTGTGTGTATATGTTGTGGAGACCATTACTCTGTGTGTATATGTTGTAGAGACCATTACTCTGTGTGTCTATTTTGTAGAGATCATTACTCTGTGTGTCTATGTTGTAGAGACCATTACTCTGTGTGTCTGTGTTGTAGAGACCATTACTCTGTGTGTCTATGTTGTGGAGACCATTACTCTGTGTGTCTGTGTTGTAGAGACCATTACTCTGTGTGTCTGTGTTGTAGAGACCATTACTCTGTGTGTCTATGTTGTAGAGACCATTACTCTGTGTGTCTATGTTGTAGAGCCCATTACTCTGTGTGTCTGTGTTGTGGAGACCATTACTCTGTGTGTCTGTGTTGTAGAGACCATTACTCTGTGTGTCTGTGTTGTAGAGACCATTACTCTGTGTGTCTATGTTGTGGAGACCATTACTCTGTGTGTCTGTGTTGTAGAGACCATTACTCTGTGTGTCTATGTTGTAGAGACCATTACTCTGTGTGTATATGTTGTGGAGACCATTACTCTGTGTGTCTATGTTGTAGAGATCATTACTCTGTGTGTCTATGTTGTAGAGACCATTACTCTGTGTGTCTGTGTTGTAGAGACCATTACTCTGTGTGTCTCTGTTGTAGAGACCATTACTCTGTGTGTCTATGTTGTAGAGATCATTACTCTGTGTGTCTATGTTGTAGAGACCATTACTCTGTGTGTCTATGTTGTAGAGATCATTACTCTGTGTGTCTATGTTGTAGAGACCATTACTCTGTGTGTCTATGTTGTAGAGACAATCACTCTGTGTATCTATGTTGTAGAGACCATTACTATGTGTGTCTATGTTGTAGAGACCATTACTCTGTGTGTCTATGTTGTGGAGACCATTACTGTGTGTCTATGTTGTAGAGACCATTACTCTGTGTGTCTATGTTGTAGAGACCATTACTCTGTGTGTATATGTTGTGGAGACCATTACTCTGTGTGTCTGTGTTGTAGAGACCATTACTATGTGTGTCTATGTTGTAGAGACCATTACTCTGTGTGTCTGTGTTGTAGAGACCATTACTCTGTGTGTCTATGTTGTAGAGACCATTACTCTGTGTGTCTATGTTGTGGAGACCATTACTCTGTGTGTCTATGTTGTAGAGACCATTACTCTGTGTGTCTATGTTGTAGAGACCATTACTCTGTGTGTCTATGTTGTAGAGACCATTACTCTGTGTGTCTATGTTGTAGAGACCATTACTCTGTGTGTATATGTTGTGGAGACCATTACTCTGTGTGTCTATGTTGTAGAGACCATTACTCTGTGTGTCTATGTTGTAGAGACCATTACTCTGTGTGTCTATGTTGTAGAGATCATTACTCTGTGTGTCTATGTTGTAGAGACCATTACTCTGTGTGTCTATGTTGTAGAGACCATTACTCTGTGTGTCTGTGTTGTAGAGACCATTACTCTGTGTGTCTATGTTGTAGAGACCATTACTCTGTGTGTCTATGTTGTAGAGACCATTACTCTGTGTGTCTATGTTGTAGAGACCATTACTCTGTGTGTCTATGTTGTAGAGACCATTACTCGGTGTGTCTATGTTGTAGAGACCATTACTCTGTGTGTCTATGTTGTAGAGACCATTACTCTGTGTGTCTGTGTTGTAGAGACCATTACTCTGTGTGTCTATGTTGTAGAGACCATTACTCTGTGTGTATATGTTGTAGAGACCATTACTCTGTGTGTCTGTGTTGTAGAGACCATTACTCTGTGTGTATATGTTGTAGAGACCATTACTCTGTGTGTCTATGTTGTAGAGACCAATACTCTGTGTGTATATGTTGTAGAGACCATTACTCGGTGTGTCTATGTTGTAGAGACCATTACTCTGTGTGTCTGTGTTGTAGAGACCATTACTCTCTGTGTCTATGTTGAAGAGACAATCACTCTGTGTGTCTATGTTGTAGAGACAATCACTCTGTGTGTCTATGTTGTAGAGACCATTACTCTGTGTGTCTATGTTGTAGAGACAATCACTCTGTGTGTCTATGTTGTAGAGACCATTACTCTGTGTGTCTATGTTGTAGAGACCATTACTCTGTGTGTCTATGTTGTAGAGACCATTACTCTGTGTGTCTATGTTGTAGAGACCATTACTCTGTGTGTCTATGTTGTAGAGACCATTACTCTGTGTGTATATGTTGTAGAGACCATTACTCTGTGTGTCTGTGTTGTAGAGACCATTACTCTGTGTGTCTATGTTGTAGAGACCATTACTCTGTGTGTATATGTTGTGGAGACCATTACTCTGTGTGTCTGTGTTGTAGAGACCATTACTCTGTGTGTATATGTTGTGGAGACCATTACTCTGTGTGTCTGTGTTGTAGAGACCATTACTCTGTGTGTCTATGTTGTAGAGACCATTACTCTGTGTGTCTGTGTTGTAGAGACAATCACTCTGTGTGTCTATGTTGTAGAGACCATTACTCTGTGTGTCTATTTTGTAGAGATCATTACTCTGTGTGTCTATGTTGTAGAGACCATTACTCTGTGTGTCTGTGTTGTAGAGACCATTACTCTGTGTGTCTATGTTGTAGAGACCATTACTCTGTGTGTCTATGTTGTAGAGATCATTACTCTGTGTGTCTATGTTGTAGAGACCATTACTCTGTGTGTCTGTGTTGTAGAGACCATTACTCTGTGTGTCTATGTTGTAGAGACCATTACTCTGTGTGTCTATGTTGTAGAGATCATTACTCTGTGTGTCTATGTTGTGGAGACCATTACTCTGTGTGTCTGTGTTGTAGAGACCATTACTCTGTGTGTCTATGTTGTGGAGACCATTACTCTGTGTGTCTATGTTGTAGAGATCATTACTCTGTGTGTCTATGTTGTAGAGACCATTACTCTGTGTGTCTGTGTTGTAGAGATCATTACTCTGTGTGTCTATGTTGTAGAGACCATTACTCTGTGTGTATATGTTGTAGAGACCATTACTCTGTGTGTCTGTGTTGTAGAGACCATTACTCTGTGTGTCTATGTTGTAGAGACAATCACTCTGTGTATCTATGTTGTAGAGACCATTACTCTGTGTGTATATGTTGTAGAGACCATTACTATGTGTGTCTATGTTGTAGAGACCATTACTCTGTGTGTCTATGTTGTGGAGACCATTACTCTGTGTGTCTATGTTGTAGAGACCATTACTCTGTGTGTATATGTTGTGGAGACCATTCCTCTGTGTGTCTATGTTGTAGAGACCATTACTCTGTGTGTCTATGTTGTAGAGACCTTTACTCTGTGTGTCTATGTTGTAGAGACCATTACTCTGTGTGTCTATGTTGTAGAGACCATTACTCTGTGTGTCTATGTTGTAGAGACCATTACTCTGTGTGTCTATGTTGTGGAGACCATTACTCTGTGTGTCTATGTTGTAGAGACCATTACTCTGTGTGTATATGTTGTGGAGACCATTACTCTGTGTGTATATGTTGTAGAGACCATTACTCTGTGTGTCTATTTTGTAGAGATCATTACTCTGTGTGTCTATGTTGTAGAGACCATTACTCTGTGTGTCTGTGTTGTAGAGACCATTACTCTGTGTGTCTATGTTGTGGAGACCATTACTCTGTGTGTCTGTGTTGTAGAGACCATTACTCTGTGTGTCTGTGTTGTAGAGACCATTACTCTGTGTGTCTATGTTGTAGAGACCATTACTCTGTGTGTCTATGTTGTAGAGCCCATTACTCTGTGTGTCTGTGTTGTGGAGACCATTACTCTGTGTGTCTGTGTTGTAGAGACCATTACTCTGTGTGTCTGTGTTGTAGAGACCATTACTCTGTGTGTCTATGTTGTGGAGACCATTACTCTGTGTGTCTGTGTTGTAGAGACCATTACTCTGTGTGTCTATGTTGTAGAGACCATTACTCTGTGTGTATATGTTGTGGAGACCATTACTCTGTGTGTCTATGTTGTAGAGATCATTACTCTGTGTGTCTATGTTGTAGAGACCATTACTCTGTGTGTCTGTGTTGTAGAGACCATTACTCTGTGTGTCTCTGTTGTAGAGACCATTACTCTGTGTGTCTATGTTGTAGAGATCATTACTCTGTGTGTCTATGTTGTAGAGACCATTACTCTGTGTGTCTATGTTGTAGAGATCATTACTCTGTGTGTCTATGTTGTAGAGACCATTACTCTGTGTGTCTATGTTGTAGAGACAATCACTCTGTGTATCTATGTTGTAGAGACCATTACTATGTGTGTCTATGTTGTAGAGACCATTACTCTGTGTGTCTATGTTGTGGAGACCATTACTGTGTGTCTATGTTGTAGAGACCATTACTCTGTGTGTCTATGTTGTAGAGACCATTACTCTGTGTGTATATGTTGTGGAGACCATTACTCTGTGTGTCTGTGTTGTAGAGACCATTACTATGTGTGTCTATGTTGTAGAGACCATTACTCTGTGTGTCTGTGTTGTAGAGACCATTACTCTGTGTGTCTATGTTGTAGAGACCATTACTCTGTGTGTCTATGTTGTGGAGACCATTACTCTGTGTGTCTATGTTGTAGAGACCATTACTCTGTGTGTCTATGTTGTAGAGACCATTACTCTGTGTGTCTATGTTGTAGAGACCATTACTCTGTGTGTCTATGTTGTAGAGACCATTACTCTGTGTGTATATGTTGTGGAGACCATTACTCTGTGTGTCTATGTTGTAGAGACCATTACTCTGTGTGTCTATGTTGTAGAGACCATTACTCTGTGTGTCTATGTTGTAGAGATCATTACTCTGTGTGTCTATGTTGTAGAGACCATTACTCTGTGTGTCTATGTTGTAGAGACCATTACTCTGTGTGTCTGTGTTGTAGAGACCATTACTCTGTGTGTCTATGTTGTAGAGACCATTACTCTGTGTGTCTATGTTGTAGAGACCATTACTCTGTGTGTCTATGTTGTAGAGACCATTACTCTGTGTGTCTATGTTGTAGAGACCATTACTCGGTGTGTCTATGTTGTAGAGACCATTACTCTGTGTGTCTATGTTGTAGAGACCATTACTCTGTGTGTCTGTGTTGTAGAGACCATTACTCTGTGTGTCTATGTTGTAGAGACCATTACTCTGTGTGTATATGTTGTAGAGACCATTACTCTGTGTGTCTGTGTTGTAGAGACCATTACTCTGTGTGTATATGTTGTAGAGACCATTACTCTGTGTGTCTATGTTGTAGAGACCAATACTCTGTGTGTATATGTTGTAGAGACCATTACTCGGTGTGTCTATGTTGTAGAGACCATTACTCTGTGTGTCTGTGTTGTAGAGACCATTACTCTCTGTGTCTATGTTGAAGAGACAATCACTCTGTGTGTCTATGTTGTAGAGACAATCACTCTGTGTGTCTATGTTGTAGAGACCATTACTCTGTGTGTCTATGTTGTAGAGACAATCACTCTGTGTGTCTATGTTGTAGAGACCATTACTCTGTGTGTCTATGTTGTAGAGACCATTACTCTGTGTGTCTATGTTGTAGAGACCATTACTCTGTGTGTCTGTGTTGTAGAGACCATTACTCTGTGTGTCTATGTTGTAGAGACCATTACTCTGTGTGTATATGTTGTAGAGACCATTACTCTGTGTGTCTGTGTTGTAGAGACCATTACTCTGTGTGTCTATGTTGTAGAGACCATTACTCTGTGTGTATATGTTGTGGAGACCATTACTCTGTGTGTCTGTGTTGTAGAGACCATTACTCTGTGTGTATATGTTGTGGAGACCATTACTCTGTGTGTCTGTGTTGTAGAGACCATTACTCTGTGTGTCTATGTTGTAGAGACCATTACTCTGTGTGTCTGTGTTGTAGAGACAATCACTCTGTGTGTCTATGTTGTAGAGACCATTACTCTGTGTGTCTATTTTGTAGAGATCATTACTCTGTGTGTCTATGTTGTAGAGACCATTACTCTGTGTGTCTGTGTTGTAGAGACCATTACTCTGTGTGTCTATGTTGTAGAGACCATTACTCTGTGTGTCTATGTTGTAGAGATCATTACTCTGTGTGTCTATGTTGTAGAGACCATTACTCTGTGTGTCTGTGTTGTAGAGACCATTACTCTGTGTGTCTATGTTGTAGAGACCATTACTCTGTGTGTCTATGTTGTAGAGATCATTACTCTGTGTGTCTATGTTGTGGAGACCATTACTCTGTGTGTCTGTGTTGTAGAGACCATTACTCTGTGTGTCTATGTTGTGGAGACCATTACTCTGTGTGTCTATGTTGTAGAGATCATTACTCTGTGTGTCTATGTTGTAGAGACCATTACTCTGTGTGTCTGTGTTGTAGAGATCATTACTCTGTGTGTCTATGTTGTAGAGACCATTACTCTGTGTGTATATGTTGTAGAGACCATTACTCTGTGTGTCTGTGTTGTAGAGACCATTACTCTGTGTGTCTATGTTGTAGAGACAATCACTCTGTGTATCTATGTTGTAGAGACCATTACTCTGTGTGTATATGTTGTAGAGACCATTACTATGTGTGTCTATGTTGTAGAGACCATTACTCTGTGTGTCTATGTTGTGGAGACCATTACTCTGTGTGTCTATGTTGTAGAGACCATTACTCTGTGTGTATATGTTGTGGAGACCATTCCTCTGTGTGTCTATGTTGTAGAGACCATTACTCTGTGTGTCTATGTTGTAGAGACCTTTACTCTGTGTGTCTATGTTGTAGAGACCATTACTCTGTGTGTCTATGTTGTAGAGACCATTACTCTGTGTGTCTATGTTGTAGAGACCATTACTCTGTGTGTCTATGTTGTGGAGACCATTACTCTGTGTGTCTATGTTGTAGAGACCATTACTCTGTGTGTCTATGTTGTAGAGATCATTACTCTGTGTGTCTATGTTGTAGAGACCATTACTCTGTGTGTCTATGTTGTAGAGACCATTACTCTGTGTGTCTGTGTTGTAGAGACCATTACTCTGTGTGTCTATGTTGTAGAGACCATTACTCTGTGTGTCTATGTTGTAGAGACCATTACTCTGTGTGTCTATGTTGTGGAGACCATTACTCTGTGTGTCTATGTTGTAGAGACCATTACTCTGTGTGTATATGTTGTAGAGACCATTACTCTGTGTGTCTATGTTGTAGAGACCATTACTCTGTGTGTATATGTTGTAGAGACCATTACTCTGTGTGTCTATGTTGTAGAGACCATTACTCTGTGTGTCTATGTTGTGGAGACCATTACTCTGTGTGTCTGTGTTGTAGAGACCATTACTCTGTGTGTCTATGTTGTAGAGACCATTACTCTGTGTGTCTATGTTGTAGAGACCATTACTATGTGTGTCTATGTTGTGGAGACCATTACTCTGTGTGTCTATGTTGTAGAGACCATTACTCTGTGTGTATATGTTGTAGAGACCATTACTCTGTGTGTCTATGTTGTAGAGACCATTACTCTGTGTGTCTATGTTGTGGAGACCATTACTCTGTGTGTCTATGTTGTAGAGACCATTACTCTGTGTGTATATGTTGTAGAGACCATTACTCTGTGTGTCTATGTTGTGGAGACCATTACTCTGTGTGTCTATGTTGTAGAGACCATTACTCTGTGTGTATATGTTGTAGAGACCATTACTCTGTGTGTCTATGTTGTAGAGACCATTACTCTGTGTGTATATGTTGTAGAGACCATTACTCTGTGTGTCTATGTTGTAGAGACCATTACTCTGTGTGTATATGTTGTAGAGACCATTACTCTGTGTGTCTATGTTGTAGAGACCATTACTCTGTGTGTCTATGTTGTAGAGACCATTACTCTGTGTGTCTATGTTGTAGAGACCATTACTCTGTGTGTCTATGTTGTAGAGACCATTACTCTGTGTGTATATGTTGTAGAGACCATTACTCTGTGTGTCTATGTTGTAGAGACCATTACTCTGTGTGTATATGTTGTAGAGACCATTACTCTGTGTGTCTATGTTGTAGAGACCATTACTCTGTGTGTATATGTTGTAGAGACCATTACTCTGTGTGTCTATGTTGTAGAGACCATTACTATGTGTGTCTATGTTGTGGAGACCATTACTCTGTGTGTCTATGTTGTAGAGACCATTACTCTGTGTGTCTATGTTGTAGAGATCATTACTCTGTGTGTCTATGTTGTAGAGACCATTACTCTGTGTGTCTATGTTGTAGAGACCATTACTCTGTGTGTCTATGTTGTAGAGACCATTACTCTGTGTGTATATGTTGTAGAGACAATCACTCTGTGTGTCTATGTTGTAGAGACCATTACTATGTGTGTCTATGTTGTAGAGACCATTACTATGTGTGTCTGTGTTGTAGAGACCATTACTCTGTGTGTCTATGTTGTAGAGACCATTACTCTGTGTGTATATGTTGTAGAGACCATTACTCTGTGTGTCTATGTTGTAGAGATCATTACTCTGTGTGTCTATGTTGTAGAGACCATTACTCTGTGTGTATATGTTGTAGAGACCATTACTCTGTGTGTATATGTTGTGGAGACCATTACTCTGTGTGTCTATGTTGTAGAGATCATTACTCTGTGTGTCTATGTTGTAGAGACCATTACTCTGTGTGTATATGTTGTAGAGACCATTACTCTGTGTGTCTATGTTGTAGAGACCATTACTATGTGTGTCTATGTTGTAGAGACCATTACTATGTGTGTCTGTGTTGTATAGACCATTACTCTGTGTGTCTATGTTGTAGAGACCATTACTCTGTGTGTATATGTTGTAGAGACCATTACTCTGTGTGTCTATGTTGTAGAGATCATTACTCTGTGTGTCTATGTTGTAGAGACCATTACTCTGTGTGTCTATGTTGTAGAGATCATTACTCTGTGTGTCTATGTTGTGGAGACCATTACTCTGTGTGTCTGTGTTGTAGAGACCATTACTCTGTGTGTCTATGTTGTGGAGACCATTACTCTGTGTGTCTATGTTGTAGAGATCATTACTCTGTGTGTCTATGTTGTAGAGACCATTACTCTGTGTGTATATGTTGTAGAGACCATTACTCTGTGTGTCTGTGTTGTAGAGACCATTACTCTGTGTGTCTATGTTGTAGAGACCATTACTCTGTGTGTATATGTTGTAGAGACCATTACTCTGTGTGTCTATGTTGTAGAGACCATTACTCTGTGTGTCTATGTTGTAGAGATCATTACTCTGTGTGTCTATGTTGTGGAGACCATTACTCTGTGTGTCTGTGTTGTAGAGACCATTACTCTGTGTGTCTGTGTTGTGGAGACCATTACTCTGTGTGTCTGTGTTGTAGAGACCATTACTCTGTGTGTCTATGTTGTAGAGACCATTACTCTCTGTGTCTATGTTGTGGAGACCATTACTCTGTGTGTCTGTGTTGTGGAGACCATTACTCTGTGTGTCTATGTTGTGGAGACCATTACTCTGTGTGTCTGTGTTGTAGAGACCATTACTCTGTGTGTCTATGTTGTAGAGATCATTACTCTGTGTGTCTATGTTGTAGAGACCATTACTCTGTGTGTCTGTGTTGTAGAGACCATTACTCTGTGTGTCTATGTTGTAGAGACCATTACTCTGTGTGTCTGTGTTGTAGAGACCATTACTCTGTGTGTCTATGTTGAAGAGACCATTACTCTGTGTGTCTATGTTGTGGAGACCATTACTCTGTGTGTCTATGTTGTAGAGACCATTACTCTGTGTGTCTATGTTGTAGAGACCATTACTCTGTGTGTATATGTTGTAGAGACAATCACTCTGTGTGTCTATGTTGTAGAGACCATTACTATGTGTGTCTATGTTGTGGAGACCATTACTCTGTGTGTCTATGTTGTAGAGACCATTACTCTGTGTGTCTATGTTGTAGAGACCATTACTCTGTGTGTCTATGTTGTAGAGACCATTACTCTGTGTGTCTATGTTGTAGAGACCATTACTCTGTGTGTATATGTTGTAGAGACAATCACTCTGTGTGTCTATGTTGTAGAGACCATTACTATGTGTGTCTATGTTGTGGAGACCATTACTCTGTGTGTCTATGTTGTAGAGACCATTACTCTGTGTGTCTATGTTGTAGAGACCATTACTCTGTGTGTCTATGTTGTAGAGACCATTACTCTCTGTGTCTATGTTGTGGAGACCATTACTCTGTGTGTCTATGTTGTAGAGACCATTACTCTGTGTGTCTATTTTGTAGAGATCATTACTCTGTGTGTCTATGTTGTAGAGACCATTACTCTGTGTGTCTGTGTTGTAGAGACCATTACTCTGTGTGTCTATGTTGTGGAGACCATTACTCTGTGTGTCTATGTTGTAGAGACCATTACTCTGTGTGTCTATGTTGTAGAGATCATTACTCTGTGTGTCTATGTTGTAGAGACCAGTACTCTGTGTGTCTATGTTGTAGAGACCATTACTCTGTGTGTCTATGTTGTGGAGACCATTACTCTGTGTGTCTGTGTTGTAGAGACCATTACTCTGTGTGTCTATGTTGTAGAGCCCATTACTCTGTGTGTCTGTGTTGTAGAGACCAGTACTCTGTGTGTCTATGTTGTGGAGACCATAACTCTGTGTGTCTATGTTGTAGAGATCATTACTCTGTGTGTCTGTGTTGTAGAGACCATTACTCTGTGTGTCTGTGTTGTAGAGACCATTACTCTGTGTGTCTATGTTGTGGAGACCATTACTCTGTGTGTCTGTGTTGTGGAGACCATTACTCTGTGTGTCTATGTTGTGGAGACCATTACTCTGTGTGTCTATGTTGTAGAGACCATTACTCTGTGTGTCTATGTTGTAGAGATCATTACTCTGTGTGTCTATGTTGTAGAGACCAGTACTCTGTGTGTCTATGTTGTAGAGACCATTACTCTGTGTGTCTATGTTGTGGAGACCATTACTCTGTGTGTCTGTGTTGTAGAGACCATTACTCTGTGTGTCTATGTTGTGGAGACCATTACTCTGTGTGTCTATGTTGTAGAGACCATTACTCTGTGTGTCTATGTTGTAGAGATCATTACTCTGTGTGTCTATGTTGTAGAGACCAGTACTCTGTGTGTCTATGTTGTAGAGACCATTACTCTGTGTGTCTATGTTGTGGAGACCATTACTCTGTGTGTCTGTGTTGTAGAGACCATTACTCTGTGTGTCTATGTTGTGGAGACCATTACTCTGTGTGTCTGTGTTGTAGAGACCATTACTCTGTGTGTCTATGTTGTGGAGACCATAACTCTGTGTGTCTATGTTGTAGAGATCATTACTCTGTGTGTCTGTGTTGTAGAGACCATTACTCTGTGTGTCTGTGTTGTAGAGACCATTACTCTGTGTGTCTATGTTGTGGAGACCATTACTCTGTGTGTCTGTGTTGTAGAGACCATTACTCTGTGTGTCTATGTTGTGGAGACCATAACTCTGTGTGTCTATGTTGTAGAGATCATTACTCTGTGTGTCTGTGTTGTAGAGACCATTACTCTGTGTGTCTGTGTTGTAGAGACCATTTCTCTGTGTGTCTATGTTGTGGAGACCATTACTCTGTGTGTCTGTGTTGTAGAGACCATTACTCTGTGTGTCTATGTTGTAGAGACCATTACTCTGTGTGTCTATGTTGTAGAGACCATTACTCTGTGTGTCTGTGTTGTAGAGACCATTACTCTGTGTGTCTATGTTGTGGAGACCATTACTCTGTGTGTCTATGTTGTAGAGACCATTACTCTGTGTGTCTATGTTGTGGAGACCATTACTCTGTGTGTCTATGTTGTAGAGACCATTACTCTGTGTGTATATGTTGTAGAGACCATTACTCTGTGTGTCTATGTTGTGGAGACCATTACTCTGTGTGTCTATGTTGTAGAGATCATTACTCTGTGTGTATATGTTGTGGAGACCATTACTCTGTGTGTCTGTGTTGTAGAGACCATTACTCTGTGTGTCTATGTTGTAGAGACCATTACTCTGTGTGTCTATGTTGTAGAGACCATTACTCTGTGTGTATATGTTGTAGAGACCATTACTCTGTGTGTCTATGTTGTAGAGACCATTACTCTGTGTGTCTGTGTTGTAGAGACCATTACTCTGTGTGTCTATGTTGTAGAGACCATTACTCTGTGTGTCTATGTTGTGGAGACCATTACTCTGTGTGTCTGTGTTGTGGAGACCATTACTCTGTGTGTCTGTGTTGTAGAGACCATTACTCTGTGTGTCTATGTTGTAGAGACCAGTACTCTGTGTGTCTATGTTGTAGAGACCATTACTCTGTGTGTCTATTTTGTGGAGACCATTACTCTGTGTGTCTGTGTTGTAGAGACCATTACTCTGTGTGTCTATGTTGTAGAGACCATTACTCTGTGTGTCTATGTTGTAGAGACCATTACTCTGTGTGTCTATTTTGTGGAGACCATTACTCTGTGTGTCTGTGTTGTAGAGACCATTACTCTGTGTGTCTATGTTGTGGAGACCATTACTGTGTGTCTATGTTGTAGAGACCATTACTGTGTGTCTATGTTGTAGAGATGAGGAAGAGATAGAGAGACAGGAGAGGAAGATTGAGGATTCGGAGCCGCCACTCTTCAACAAGCTGAGGAACTCAGAAATAACACCTGTACGATTATCAAACTTTACTCTATTTCCCTTTGGGGGGATTATTTTATCAACCTAATTTCAGAATCTGTACACATGGGATTAGAAGGATAATCTATTTATGTTATTGTCTATCAAAAATATCATTGTAAAGGAAAGATAGCTTGTAACTTCAAATTGGGTAATTTTGAAAGGCAGTCTACACATTCGGGTTTACCCAATCTGAGCAAAAGAGAATCCCAAGTCACTGAAAGTTGTTTCCTACACTGCTACACTGCTTCAATGCTTACCCTGCTACACTGCTTACCCTGCTACAATGCTTAGAAGTGCTTACCCTGCTTCAATGCTTACACTGCTTACCCTGCTACACTGCTTAGTAGTTCTTACCCTGTCACAATGCTTACCCTGCTACACTGCTTACCCTGCTACACTGCTTAGTAGTTCTTACCCTGCTACAATGCTTACCCTGCTACACTGCTTACCCTGCTACACTGCTTACCCTGCTACAATGCTTACCCTGCTACAATGCTTACCCTGCTACAATGCTTACCCTGCTACACTGCTTACCCTGCTACAATGCTTACAATGCTTACCCTGCTACACTGCTTACCCTGCTACACTGCTTACCTTCCTACAATGCTTACCCTGCTACAATGCTTACCCTGCTACAATGCTTACCCTGCTACTATGCTTACATTACAGGAGGAAGTACACTCGTCCTACAAGGCATGTCAGAGATGGGCTAAAGCTCAACTGAAGCGAGAACGTGTCAACGTCTCCAAACAGTGTCTCGAGAAACTCAAGGTGAACTATTACTGATGTTTTTATGCATATTTGTTCCCTTTCCTAAAAAAGAATTGCCTGGAGAGAATTAATCAAGATTGAAATATGTAATTGGCACAATGCATATCATCATAGGAAGCATCAAATGTTTTAAATGTTCAATGACATCCCCACAGGTGGAGAAGGAACGACTGTGTGCTGGTTTCGATGAGGTGGTCACTCAGGCTGAGAGAGTTGTTGCAGATCTAGCATCCATTGATACAGGTAGGTGGTCACCAAGGCTGAGAGAGTTGTTGCAGATCTAGCATCCATTGATACAGGTAGGTGGTCACCCAGGCTGAGAGAGTTGTTGCAGATCTAGCATCCATTGATACAGGTAGGTGGTCACCCAGGCTGAGAGAGTTGTTGCAGATCTAGCATCCATTGATACAGGTAGGTGGTCACTCAGGCTGAGAGAGTTGTTGCAGATCTAGCATCCATTGATACAGGTAGGTGGTCACTCAAGCGGAGAGAGTTGTTGCAGATCTAGCATCCATTGATACAGGTAGGTGGTCACTCAGGCTGAGAGAGTTGTTGCAGATCTAGCATCCATTGATACAGGTAGGTGGTCACTCAGGCTGAGAGAGTTGTTGCAGATCTAGCATCCATTGATACAGGTAGGTGGTCACTCAGGCTGAGAGAGTTGTTGCAGATCTAGCATCCATTGATACAGGTAGGTGGTCACTCAGGCTGAGAGAGTTGTTGCAGATCTAGCATCCATTGATACAGGTAGGTGGTCACTCAGGCTGAGAGAGTTGTTGCAGATCTAGCATCCATTGATACAGGTAGGTGGTCACCCAGGCTGAGAGAGTTGTTGCAGATCTAGCATCCATTGATACAGGTAGGTGGTCACTCAGGCTGAGAGAGTTGTTGCAGATTTAGCATCCATTGATACAGGTAGGTGGTCACCCAGGCTGAGAGAGTTGTTGCAGATCTAGCATCCATTGATACAGGTAGGTGGTCACCCAGGCTGAGAGAGTTGTTGCAGATCTAGCATCCATTGATACAGGTAGGTGGTCACCCAGGCTGAGAGAGTTGTTGCAGATCTAGCATCCATTGATACAGGTAGGTGGTCACTCAGGCTGAGAGAGTTGTTGCAGATTTAGCATCCATTGATACAGGTAGGTGGTCACTCAAGCGGAGAGAGTTGTTGCAGATCTAGCATCCATTGATACAGGTAGGTGGTCACTCAGGCTGAGAGAGTTGTTGCAGATCTAGCATCCATTGATACAGGTAGGTGGTCACTCAGGCTGAGAGAGTTGTTGCAGATCTAGCATCCATTGATACAGGTAGGTGGTCACTCAGGCTGAGAGAGTTGTTGCAGATCTAGCATCCATTGATACAGGTAGGTGGTCACCCAGGCTGAGAGAGTTGTTGCAGATCTAGCATCCATTGATACAGGTAGGTGGTCACTCAGGCTGAGAGAGTTGTTGCAGATCTAGCATCCATTGATACAGGTAGGTGGTCACTCAGGCTGAGAGAGTTGTTGCAGATCTAGCATCCATTGATACAGGTAGGTGGTCACTCAGGCTGAGAGAGTTGTTGCAGATCTAGCATCCATTGATACAGGTAGGTGGTCACTCAAGCGGAGAGAGTTGTTGCAGATCTAGCATCCATTGATACAGGTAGGTGGTCACTCAGGCTGAGAGAGTTGTTGCAGATCTAGCATCCATTGATACAGGTAGGTGGTCACTCAGGCTGAGAGAGTTGTTGCAGATCTAGCATCCATTGATACAGGTAGGTGGTCACTCAGGCTGAGAGAGTTGTTGCAGATTTAGCATCCATTGATACAGGTAGGTGGTCACTCAGGCTGAGAGAGTTGTTGCAGATCTAGCATCCATTGATACAGGTAGGTGGTCACTCAGGCTGAGAGAGTTGTTGCAGATCTAGCATCCATTGATACAGGTAGGTGGTCACTCAGGCTGAGAGAGTTGTTGCAGATCTAGCATCCATTGATACAGGTAGGTGGTCACTCAAGCGGAGAGAGTTGTTGCAGATCTAGCATCCATTGATACAGGTAGGTGGTCACTCAGGCTGAGAGAGTTGTTGCAGATCTAGCATCCATTGATACAGGTAGGTGGTCACTCAGGCTGAGAGAGTTGTTGCAGATCTAGCATCCATTGATACAGGTAGGTGGTCACTCAGGCTGAGAGAGTTGTTGCAGATTTAGCATCCATTGATACAGGTAGGTGGTCACTCAGGCTGAGAGAGTTGTTGCAGATCTAGCATCCATTGATACAGGTAGGTGGTCACTCAAGCGGAGAGAGTTGTTGCAGATCTAGCATCCATTGATACAGGTAGGTGGTAGCAGATCTAGCATCCATTGATACAGGTAGGTGGTCACCCAGGCTGAGAGAGTTGTTGCAGTTCTAGCATCCATTGATACAGGTAGGTGGTCACTCAGGCTGAGAGAGTTGTTGCAGATCTAGCATCCATTGATACAGGTATGTGCAGCAGTCATTTGTTTTTGTCATACTGAGCTTCAGATTATCTGTTTTTGATCGGTGAAATCTTACTCAGGTATAGATATGTGTGGAGACACCCCATCATGCTTCCTTCTCACGCGAACACAGAACTGTCATATCCTCAAACATCTAAGGTGAAGTCAACTCATGAAAGCATGTCATCTGACTTGCGTCTCTTTACAGAGAAAGGTAAATATTTCAATAGTTAAAAACTGAAAACCATGAGCATGTTTGTTCCAGTACTGGAGGACATTGACAAGCAGCTGCAGCAGATGAAGATGGAACCGGTGCTGTCCGACTCCGAAGCGGAGGAAGTGAAGTCTGTACAGGGGGAACTACAGTGCAAGTCAGATGGTGGGTCAATCTGCAATATTAATCATATACACAGAATAGACTTTTGTGTAACTAAGGGTTTAAGGAGTTGGTCATCTTTTCTTCAAGTTCTTTGCCAGAACATCCCTGCTGACTGGAGTATGCTATTCATAGTTTGAGACAAAGCTGCCTGTTCTCACCTATTCTCACCTATTTGTGGACACACCTAATAATCCAATCACACGTCATGTTGTGAAATATTTGGTCATGTGTATTATACTTTGAAACAATTCATATATCAGTTTAACAATCAGAGCAAAGGGTTGTAACATAAATTTGACAAAACAAAACAACTGCTGCGAGAAAGCCAGGGAGTTTGTTCATCGACTGCGCAGGAATCACAGTAAAATCACTGGATTAATTTTACTCTTGCAGAACTTACTCTTCTTGAAAGATCTAATATGTCTAATAAAATTATTTATACTTACTTGTTTGGAATTTCAGCCAGATGTTCAGAATAATTTTGAATATAAATGAATAACCAGTTTAAATATTATTCGAACTATTGTAAGCCAAGGTGGAAGAAAGTGGCATGCTGATTTGTTTTCATTTTAGAATTGAAGAGGTATGAAGAGGAGAAAGAAGAGAAATTAAGGTACTGAAAACAATATATTATCATTTATTAACATTTCCCAAAATTTATCATTGAAATTTTGTTTTATATCTGAATATCATAAAATAAAATATATTGTAAAAGTTAATAATGATAATAATGTTGGCTCTCTAACACCAAAAGCGATATTTATATATAAATATTCCTATTCACATACATCTGTGGATATGCATTTACAATTTGTGAAGGACATTGATGTAGTGGTTAGCATTCTCGCCTCTCACGCACCTGCGTTCAAATCCCAGTGGAGACGCCAAAATTTGTGACCTGGGTCTAATGCTGTGTTTTGTCCTTGGGAAAGGCAAGAAATCCACATTGCACTCAGTCGACCAAGCTGTTTAAATGGGTACCTGAACAAGGGAAGTACGGATCTATATGGTAGCACCAAGCACTTAGTAGTGACAGCGAAAGTAGAATTCCTTCAGAGTGATAATGTACTGTCAGTGAGCAGCTTTTGCGCTGTATATAAGGTGTAAATTACAATGAACATTATTATGATTATGATATGCATGTATACATATCTCTGGATATGAATGTATATCTGTGCCCAGACTGCTGAACGAAAAGACGAAGGAAGAGCGCCACCTGGAGGCAGAGTGTCAGAGACAGGAGCTGGAGCTGATGAAGTGTCAGATGACGGCTGAACACTCTCCCGAACTGGAGGAACTGCAGACTAGACTGACGGCCCTCGAGAGGTGAGAGCCGACTCATTACATAGACTGACGTCTCTCGAGAGGTGAGAGCCGACTTGTTACATAGACTGACGGCCCTCGAGAGGTGAGAGCCGACTCGTTACATAGACTGACGTCCCTTGAAAGGTGAGAGCTGACTCGTAACATAGACTGGCGTCCCTTGAAAGGTGAGAGCTGACTCGTAACATAGACTGGCAGCCCTCGAGAGGTGAGAGCCGTCTCGTTACATAGACTGGCGGCCCTCGAGAGGTGAGAGCCGTCTCGTTACATAGACTGACGTCCCTCGCGAGGTGAGAGCCGACTCGTTACATAGACTGACGGCCCTCGAGAGGCGAGAGCTGACTCGTTACATAGACTGACGGCCCTCGAGAGGTGAGAGCCGACTCGTTACATAGACTGACGTCCCTTGAAAGGTGAGAGCTGACTCGTAACATAGACTGGCAGCCCTCGAGAGGTGAGAGCCGTCTCGTTACATAGACTGGCGGCCCTCGAGAGGTGAGAGCCGTCTCGTTACATAGACTGACGTCCCTCGCGAGGTGAGAGCCGACTCGTTACATAGACTGACGGCCCTCGAGAGGCGAGAGCTGACTCGTTACATAGACTGACGTCCCTCAAGAAATGAGAGGCGACTCGTTACATAGACTGACGTCCCTCGAGAGGTGAGAGCCGTCTCGTTACATCTGTTTGCTGTGTTATGTTCTACGTATTTTATTGTTCCGTCTATGTGGAAGTCTGTCTGTACTTCCGATTCAAATTTTCACTGGATTCTATTCATATTTTCATTATTTTTCAACTTTGCTGACACAAGTGTTTGATTTACAGTCTTTTAAAAACTATTAGCACTTTCATATATCATATCGCTAAAAAAACCTTCAAAAGTTTGAGGCCAGCAAGAGAGGTGAGCGTGATTTAACACTGCATTCAGAATTACTAATCTGGCTGACTACACAAACACTTGTAACTTTAGATCTCTTGGAGGACTGTTACATTCCCCCTAGGTTTAGTTATCACACAATACTCCCTGGACGTGAGGCAGGGGATATAGTACTTGGCAGCGTACATCCGGTTGTACTTGATTCTTTTCATATTGTGCATACATGTTCACAAAGTGAAAGTAATGTTCCAGCCTAGACCTTCATTTCAAGGTCACAAGACTTTGCCGTTTTACTGTTGTCAAGAACCGTTCACTGGATTCTCTTTATAACTTACACATGGCATCTCTGACAGAACACAACGGGCTCATTAGATTTGGTTATCTTGACATAGTTTTCAAGGTCACATCAGAACTGTGCATGTTACCGGTAAGTTGTTGGCGATATATCTGAGGAACTGTTATCTGGATTCTCTTCATATCTCTTCACTTGTTAACCTTGTATGTGAGCCCTTCAAGAAGGCATTTTCACAAAGCAATTTATGAGATGAGTGACTTTGCTTCTCCTTGTTTTTATTTTTAATGAATATGCACTTTTCTTTGTCAAGTTGTCAAATCTTAAGTCGTTCAGTTTCAACTGGATTTTGTTATAATCATGTATTTATAAAAATGTAAAAACAGGGATATCCCCTCTAATTTAATTTCATTCCAGGATAGAACCCTCTCTTTAAGATGACAATGTATTTCAGAGTGTTGGAGTGGAAAGCTAAAGAGTTGAGCCCAGAGCAGGATGTCTTCTGGTTTCTGTATGGAGCAATAGAGTTGTCCGTGACATACGATATCATCCAGCACAGGACTCTGGATTCGGTCACAGTCACGTCGAACTTAGCAGGTGGGTATCATGCTTTACTCTGTCACAGTCACCTTAAACCTCAATCATTCAGAATAAATATAGAATACTAAACTCTGTCCCGTTTGATAACATGTTTATGAAACAAGTGAATGGTTCGGTATTTTAACGAGCAAAAGCGAGTTAAATACTGATGCCATTCACAAGTTTCATAAGCATGTTATCAAACGGGACCGAGTTTAGTATTTTATTTATTACTCAATGATGTAAATAGTGCTGAATTGCAAGAAAATCGTTGTTTGTGACGCTCACTTGTAAATAGATCACCCACTATTGCAGTCGTGCGGCTAACATTGTGACGTCAACCAAAACAGACTATGATGTCACACGCCGATTATGACGTTACGGCAGCATGCGTTGGTATCACACATGTGTGTAACTAACCCATTGTTATCTAATGAGTGATCTCACCACGGTTGAGTTATATGAACACTATAACACCCCATGTACTGTCTGTTTATTACAGAGTCCTCATCTCCCTGGTCGCTCCTGGTGTGCAGACTCGTCCAGGCGGCGCTAGATGGTGCCGAACTCAGGGGCACCTTCCCCAGTCGCGACAAACTACCCCAGGTGAGACCGAGTCCGACCAATGGCTTCCTTATTGTAAGAGTTGTTCCGGTGTCTCTGCTAACTTTGTTATAAAGCAACTATCATCATCTAACAAACTTCTAGATACCTACAGAAAGAATCTTTAACCTACTTGGACTGAACAGAAGGAGTTATCAACATCATGCATTGTCAAACTGCACAATCTGCATGTCATTACAAAACATAATGAGCATTTCGTTCTCCTCAAATTATGAAAAGAAAGCTCTATTTCCTCCCCAGCTCCTACACAGAGTATCTAACACAGTAGCTGCTGCCCGGAGTCTGGCCTCGGAAATCAGTCGTATTGACATGGACCACAGCGTTGTCATCACCGACTACAGGTACACCAGATTAATCTTTTGGGCTGATGGTCATATCACACAAGTTCACTAGTTCATAAACATGTATGTATTTCTCAATGAATGTTCAGTGTTGCTGGGGCCGGGATAGCGCAGTGGTTAGCACTTTCGGCTTCTAATCAAGAGGTCCGGGGTTGGAATCTCACCAGGGGCACAGCAACTTTGTCTATAGGAGAAAACTGTTCTTCACGCAGTAAGGTTTGGGTGCAATGCTACACTGAATTTCAGCATAGTGACTTTTAGTTCCACCCATGGTTCACTAGTTCCAGCCGATGCTGCTAGCAGGTTTCACCGCAATGCATAACCACATGGACTTTCGGGCTTTCTCCCTGCTATAATACTAGCAGCCGTGATATTAGTGAAAGCGGCGTTAAACCCAAAATCACCTGACCTCATCTCAATGTCACATGGTTTGCTTGTTTCAGTATGAGAGTGTCGCTTCTCAACATCAAGAAGATATGGAAGGTCGTGCTGACGTTTGAGTTTGCTTGTTTCAGTATGAGAGTGTCGCTTCTCAACATCAAGAAGATATGGAAGGTCGTGCTGACGTTTGAGTTTGCTCCAAGAACAATAAGCACTCCCTGTCAGTGTCTTGTCGACATCATCATTGGATCCGTTCAGTGAGTGCATGCATGCTTTCCTCTTCAACATAGATCAACATTAGCAAGTTGGAGATTTATCAAATGTACTGTATGAAATATGCTTTAAAAAGGGCATTCAGATTCTGATGTTTGTAAGATGTGTGAGGCCGAAAAGAAAAAAATGTTTCTGGTTTCCGCCCTCATCAGTTTCAAAGCCACACCTAAGGTCTTTTTTTTCTAGGTTTTAACAAAAGAAAGGCACACATAACTCTAATTCTTGAGCTTCAGAAAACAAATTGGATATTGAAAATGGAGTGTAGGCGCAAGATTATTGACCATTTAGAATAGTAGCACATTTTAAGAGGGTTTATGCTTTATTTATATAAATAATTGTCTAAATTTGTTTTTTTAACTGGTGAGAAGTTTGTATGAAATTGTATGGAATTTATCACTTTATTTCGGAAAAAAAAATGCTGTTTAAAAAAAATATCGCATGGCATCATTTTTGTCAGCCTGTAAAGACCAGAAACATTTTTCATATTTTTTGGGCCTTATAGTAAATCCTTTGTGAATGTAACATGTAATTCTCAGGGATTTGTTTTCCTTTCATGGAATACTAAATAAAAACAACAACTGTAAATTGATAAAACTAATGTCTTAGGGTGTGACGCTTTTATTGAATTGAAAAGTTTATTAAGTTAGCTGTTTATTGTTGATCTAGTGTAAATTGAAAGTCAAATGTTTGTTTATTACCATTGTAAACTGTATCACCATTATTGTTATTGCCCATAAACATGCATTCTCTTCCCACAAAGGTTACTCCCTTCAGATTTCCGATCCTAACCTCTGTTGTTTTTACGCTTGAAATAGAGGGCAGAAGAAAATCCCCTAGCGGAATCTCATACTGTTTCCCTGCTTCTTAACCAATGAAAACTCATCTTTCAGTGGCCATGTCAACTGAGGGACTTAAAAAATCTAGGCATTTTACTGTTAAGGGTCTTGCTCATTAGCATATGTCCTTCGAATATGTCTGATGTCAATAACACAAATGAACTATTTTTGCTATTTGTCTCTGATCTGGCCTTCTTTATTTGTAAGCATGTTTATGACCAACAGTTTTCACAAAATCAAATAGCATGTTTCGAGGAAAACACATTAAACAAGAAAACGTTTGTCTTACGTTTATTTTTTCATTATGACGTGTCATTGGCAAATGTAACTTTAACAACGGCGTCACTGATTGCACAACTAGGTTCAATTGCAACCAATCAGGACACTCCCTTTCTGCCCTTAATTTCAAGGGTAAAACAACAGAGGTTATGATCGGAAATCTGAAGGGAGTAACCTCTGTGGGAAGAGAATGATCTGAAATCTGAAGGGAGTAAGCTCTGTGGGAAGAGAATGACAAACATGATAACTTCTGCTGAATGGCTGAATCAAACACAACCAGGTACCAGGCTGAATCAAACACAACCAGGTACCAGGCAACGGACGAATGTAGAGGCATTACATGTATTCTATAAACTGTTATTTATAGTAGAATGAGTAAGCTGCACTGTTATCAGTTAATGAATCAGGAACGTTTTTACTCAACCACTGATCTATTCATCAGATAAAGGTAAATAAAAGGCTTAAGATGAAAATAGACCACCTTTTTTGTGATTTCAATGGTTTTTAGACTGCTCCATCTTCTGTGACAGCTTCCAGTGTCTTGTGTCATCACCAATCCTCTGTTCCTCCTTTCAGAAAACACCAGGTGGAAGACATTGTAGAGAACTCGTTGCAGGAGCCGGAG
The DNA here is from genome assembly GCA_936450465.1 of Gibbula magus. NCBI lineage: Eukaryota > Metazoa > Mollusca > Gastropoda > Trochida > Trochidae > Gibbula > Gibbula magus. The sequence goes on along the minus strand of OW388291.1, from coordinate 91,535,133 downwards.
AGCGTGACCAAGTGTGTCACGAGAGTGCAGGAGTTCCTCAACAGTTGATAGTCGACTGATTAACTTCACCATCCACACACCAATCATAAACCATCACCATAGTGTAAATATACAAATATCAACTGTTATACATACACGCCAAAATGACTGTACATAAATTTATATACAATGGATTAACAAACAGGGGTAACCTAAGCATAGAAATAGCTGTTTGGGCTCATGCTGTTAAGGTCGGCCTGGGCCCTATGACTATTCATCATAAACCACTCTATCCAGCTCTACACCTGGAGCAATGCAAGTAATCACAACCACTCTTTCATAAGATCTAAACCATCTTGAGATTGTGAGGCAGGATTTAACAGTTTAACATATTTTCAAGCAAAAGGTATGGGTTAGAATCCGGACAGCTGCTTGGTAACTTTTGTATTGCCTTGTGCTTTGTGAAAACTGTCTATTCTACACATCCTCGGTTACCCATGGTTTTATATATGCTCCATTACTCTCCACTATATCACCCATGGGAAACCTTATCAGAAAAATCTGTACTTAAATTACCCGCCCTTGGCCGGCGTGACGAAGTCAGTCACCAAAGAAAATGTTCAATGGGATAAGACGGAAATGGTCAAGGGAGATAATCGGTGACAGATGGCTAACACAATGACCTCGCTTGCTTTGAAACGAAGTGATATGAATTCTCATTGGCTCGCAGGTCCAAGCTGCGTAGCAGTTTGATTGGCTCATGCCGGCCAAGGGCGGGTAATTTGAGTACAGATTTTTCTGATAAGGTTTCCCATGGGTGGAGAGTAACGGAGCATATATAAAACCATGGGTAACCGAGGATGATTCTACATGGATAGATACAGTTTGCTAGTGCCAGATGACGCTCTCTACAAACCACAAAAACATTGCTGTACATCTCCCTGTAACAACACTAGCTGCTGTCATCTGTGAGATTCTTAAAAGCAGTGCTAACCAAGACCTCACATGTTGTCAGCAGATGTAGCAGAGAGAGATAGACGGTGTGGTGACAACAACCAACGAGATCAATTAAAATGCACACCTTCATATCCACTGGTTCACTCGTTAGTGCTAACTATTTATGAACAAGACACATCCTGGGATCCCTTATCTAATTTGTTCAGTAAAGTTTGTTACAAACAAAAACAAATTAAAAAGAAAACATTTTTATGAAATATTTAAGAAATTGTTACTAATTTATTGCTATCTGCTGGAGCAAATTTCACCCGACTGTAATATTGTGTTCTTCATCCTTTGGAGCAATCACAGACAACCTTCATAGCTTCATTCTTTCTTGTGTTCAATCATCAATTACTGTACATTTCTCCATTCATCAACTTCATGAAGCATAGCTAATCATTGTTACAGGTCAATGAATGTTTTCTTGATTCTGATTGGTTGAAAAACGTATCTAACAGGCAAAGACATCCTATGCTTGGGGGAATAACTGTACATTTATATTATTTATATTCAGAAATATTTATATACAACAGCCTGTGGAGTATGATGGTTCAAATGTCAATTTAGCTGGCTAACTTGTGCATTTAGCACACAGCATGTTTATCTCTGTTAAAATCAGAATGTGTTCTTCTCCTTCTACAGTGTATTCCGCTATCAGAGGGACGTTTATCTCTGCTGAGATAGGTAAATCAACCAATCTGTAATCTGTAAGAATACTTAATTAATATCACCCTGAAATTGACTAACACATGTTTATCTCCTAATTGTGTTTTTCAACCATTTTCTTAACATTCATTCATCAATTGAGTGTAAGAAGCATTGTTAAAAACCTTGAATCAATAAATAGCTATCTTATTTCATTTTTATTTTTTTTACCATAAGGACATTTCATTTAAAGGATTAGAAGTTAATGATCAAAACGGACCCAGAGGTTTTGTTTGCGAAAGCCCTCAACAGAGGGAAATTGGGGAGTGCAGATGGCCCAGGAATTCCCGGTAAACTACTGGTAGAGGTTTAGTCGGTAAAAGAAGACCCAGTTGGTGAGACAAAAGAGTGACATCACTAGAAGTTTATGTAAAACCTGGGACTGTAGGGTACTGGCTCGTAGGAAACATGGAATATGGAAACAGTTATGAATATAATGAAGGTTTATTTATTTCTCACACATCTGTTCTTCAATACACCGTTCTATTCTGTCATGATGGGAAATGTGAATTTAATTCTTCCTAAAACCTCCAACAACATTGTTACACAAACTTTGTTGCTAGAGACATGAGCTTGGTGAAGTCTCCGCCCTTGCCACGCAGCATTGACGGGACTGGTACTGTTATCCTTGTACCGGTGGGCGAGCCACTGTCCTCAACTAGCACCACATTGTTGCTGTCAAAGCGAGGAACATTTGCACTTTGTTTCTGTTTAACTCCTACAATATAGGCTCGCTTCTTTTGTCCTTTTATTGCCAGCAGAACTTTATCTCCGATGGTTCCTACACCAGTTTTCCTGTAGACGTGGATAACACGTGGAGGTTTCCCAGCAGCAACTGCTGCCCGCCCGAGAGCGCTGTTGTCAACAACTCGCATCCTCGCCAGCTTCCTGATCTCCTGCATACAGGATGTTGTGCTGTGTTGAGAAAATAGTTTTATGAATCAGGATTTTAAATTTCTTCAAACACACAACCTGCATCACTAAAGTTATTATAATCTTCATGATATTCAAATACTTTGTATCTAGGGCAGAGTTGTACATTCATAATATATTTACTGGACAAATGATAAACTGTATTATCTTCTTCATGTTCAAAGCTAAGTATGCCCAGAGGTATACTTTTAAGGTTCCAAGTTAAACATAGCAGTTCATTATTCTCAAGGTCACAGTGGAACTTTGAATTTGTCCGCATGTTAAAGATCTGATGAAATGCATTTTTCTCAAGAATGACAGAATTGAGCATAAAATCGAGATAATTACCTTAAGACGATTTTAATTCACCCATTTTAACATTACCGCAATTAGTTGGGCGATTCATTTTGAAAATGTTCACTGAGGCGTGACTGATAAGCGACAGACGGGGCCAGCTACTCCGCCGAGTCTCGTTAATTAATTAATGATGATTATCACTGCCGCTAAATGAATTTATGAGGTGTATTACATCGCCAAAAAGACATGTTTATGTAATAATTGAGTAATTGTCATCTGCAGAATTACCTAGTTGGATATCTAAACATTCGATATATGGGAAATTAAAGTTGGTTTATTGAAGATTTCTTTGTGAAATTAACAATAAAAATATTGCGAAATTACGTTGAATTATGACTCGCCGAAAATCAGATTCCTCCTGATACATCACAGAAGTCATCCCTTCACGGGCAACACCCCCACAGACTTTCATTCTGGTCGTTGGGGCTAAATTAGGTGTTTTTTTAAAAAGCCATATATAAGTAATTTATGGACCAATTTCAGAAATTTGTCAAATTGACATCTCATTTTAATGAATCCGATTTGGACCATATGTCATTGCATCTATCCTTGAAGCTTTTCAGCAGGATATCTCCAGAATTGTTCACTGGATTTTCATCTTACACCAATATTCATAGATTCTAAAAAAACAGGGCTTAGGCGATTTTGATGACACGGCATTATTTTCTAATTTTGAAGTCTTAATTTGTGTTATGAGATCGTGTCACCTTACTGACAATTGACCATTTTCCAGTTTTGACGTTTAGAGTTACCCGCCCTTGACTGCGGGCAATGTCACGCATGATGCTAATGGGAAAGAGCGTTACCTCGCGACCGGGCGATGTGGAAATAGCAGCTGATGAGCTTGAGAAGGTCGTAGTTAGAAAAACCAAAATGACAAGGATTTACACTTCAATAATCAAGTTTATTTTTCAAGCCTTTTCTTCTATTTTACAAAAATAAAGCATTTTGACAGTGACTACCGTAAGACTCTAAGCGACCATAAGGCGTTGGTAATCCGTTGCAAAAAAAATTATATTTTTAAATGTCCCGTCTTTCAGGTTTATGAATAACGTACGAGTATCAAAGAAGTAAGTGGGAAATAACACTATTTCTGAAAATGAAGAATAAAATGAAAAGTCTGGTTTCAGATAAAGACCCCGAATACATTCGCTATAAATAACCCTACAACATTCCAAGTTAGCTTTATTTTTAAATGCAGCACATGTAAAGTAGTCCTACATGCAGAGAATTTAATTTCGTTCATTCATAATTTTGAAAATTGTAGATTTCAACCTTCAGAAATGTTAACGTTCAAATAGTGTATACAAGTTGAAACGAACATTTTTGGTGTGTACAATGACGTATATTTTACGTATGATATATTTGTGTGTGTTTCTTCATGTTTGACATTTGTCCAAACATTACGGGAATATTGAACATTTTTCTTTAGTAATTATCGTCCGCTACAGCACTGTGGGACTCCTTTAAAATACCCCCATGGAGCATGTGTGTGTGTTCGTTTTGTTCTAAAACTCGAAAGACAACCATTGCAGAAAATTAAAAACTCTCATACATTTTCTTTCTCACTTTATTTCTTTTTGAAGGTACCATACATATACACAATCAAACATTTTCAACATATATAACATTGCATAGTATCTACTATAACATGGTATACATTTTCATTTCAACCTAGCAGAAAATGAGAAGAGATTATGCAAAAAGACTGTGGCATGAAGACCAAAAAGACATGAATTTTTTATATCTACATTCTGTAATAAGCATAAACTCTAATAAATTTTTTTCATGTATCAAACAAAGATGTACGTTATGCCTTTTGGAGTGAGTTATTGTTTTACGACCGGGTTCAGCAGTATCGCATCGATGATCAGCAGTGATTGATATTTATTGGCAAAACTCCATCCATCACAACAAAACAACTTCGATCCGGCACGGGGGTAGTGTTGAATAGGTATAGAAAATATTGAATACAGCCATAATTATTACACAGAATTATATACAGCAACGATTTGGTTAGATGTTGATGAAAATTTAACTGATATATAGCTATTGTAGTTATGTGCGGTTGTCTGCATAATACAAGTATCTAACCAAAAGATAAAGAACATTAGAATGTGTTGATTTCTTAACTGATTAAATTAAGGGGGAAAGTTCAATATAATCACCTCAGTGGAACACGTTGATTGAAAAAACAGCACACCAGGGCTGTGTTCAAGAGAGCTTTCAAAGTAATCGCTCAATAAGTGATTACTTTAAAACCTATCTTGAACGCGATTGCTCAATGTAGCGCTACGTAGCAAGGCGAGCAAACATCAAGGAATTTGCACTTTGTCGTTCAAGAGAGAATGAGCGCTACATTGAGTGATCAATAAGCGATAAGCGCTTGCTGTTATGGAACGGAACCATGGTTTTCTCTCACACTTCATGACGTAATTACCGTTCAGGGAAAATCACTACATTTTCTAAAATTCAGTTTTCATAACAAATCAAATGACAAATGCACAACATTAACTTCAATTCAAGTCTATATATTTTATTTACAAGCAAAATATTAAAGTGCAAGTCCTGTATAATTGTATTGTGTAATTGAACGAAGATTTATATTTTTAATCTTTAATTTGATTACTAAATTCATCGCTTAATATGAATTTGTTGTAATTAAATGTATATAGCATCGTAAATATATGTTGACCAGATCTCACATGTTTATTAAGGCGTTTCTGTTTATTTCACTTTTTTATCAACTTAATAGACACTGAATCATATCTTACAAAGCGTATATAATGTAACAGAAGTGGTTCGCGCTCTAGGTCTAGTAACGCATACACCCTATAAAAGGTTTAAGATTATCTATTAATGTAAGAAATTAATTTATTGATAAATTCAAATACATTCATTTCAGTTAATGGGTAAGGGATATGTACATGTCTCCAGAAATTGGAGTTTGTCACATGTATATATCTTCTTCGGAGTGCCAATTAAACATACATTTTCATAAACATAACTATTGTAACGTTTTCTTTTGAATTCCTCAGAGATGAAAGCTAGGCATTAAAAGTAATACACAAAAAAATAGACAATATGGCCTTCTTAAATTGTGACTACCGCCCAGTCGCTCATGAGCATCATGAATATGATATCTAATTTAACAATAGATTGATAAAGAAGTGGAACCAAACTGCAGTTCAAAATGTTGAGTCTAATAAACTTATTTTCCCACAACGCTGAGGCCCTATATTCATTTTTATTTTTTATTTCATAAATTAAATAAATTATAATGTTTTGTCTGTTGAAATTTAATTATGCCCGTGGTCGAGTCGGTCGGTTAATCTTTCTTGATGTAGGCTATTCACAAAATTTTTCAATATATATAATGCACTACCATAATTATTATGTCATGTATTATTTATAAAATGATAATTTCTTCCTTCGCATTAAACAAATAATACATGTGATGCCGTTATAAGGTAAATGCCACCATATATGTAGCCCTGTTCATTTGATAATTTCAATGAAAATAACAGCTATCGTTGACTTTTTCAAGCAAGTTCTTTTGATGGTTAATCCTTTGACACATGTCAATGTTCGTGGCATGGTATGTTTAGGTCGAGGCGAGCGTGAAAATATAACCAAAATAACGTTGAACTGAACGTAAGCTTGAACGGCGTGCCTGCGGTCACGTGACTTTTCAAAGGGACGTCACTCTAAACCCACTCGTTTCGTGAAACTGGAAAATGGTCAATTGCTTGTTAAGTTGTTTTACGGAATCTCCAACCATGATTTTGACAAAACTGGAGAGTTAAAAAAAGCAAACTCAGAAAACATCCCCACAAAGAAACTTCAGAAATTTAGTGACAAACCTTTCAGACATCTTTTCATTTACACAAGACCAAAGTTGCTTCTTTCTCTCCTTCAATAACAAATGTTTTAATTAATTGATACATGAAGTTACTCAATTTAATGTGACAATGAGTAAATTACCTAAATGAATTTGATTGAAGACATTGTTTAACTGCTGGACATGCTGCAAATCTTTGAAGCACAGTTGTCATTTTACCTGAAAAAAAACACCTTTTTTACTCACAAGTCATATTCAATCTAAATAAACAGTTAACTCAAAACAAGTCATTGAGTACAGAAAGAAGTTTTAGGTTTTTCATGATAATACACCATTTAAAATTATGAAAACCTTGTTATATAATTTGTTAACACAGATGCTACATCTGAAGGTTGAAACACATTTTACCATTTACTTAGCAGTAAAGCTTCTAAACAAATTCTATTAATACTTTTTGGAAAGAAATATTTTGTATTTGTAACTTATATTAGTTAGAATAAATTGACCATTCAAGATATTACATTTGTAAATGTCTGTTGTAAATAGTCACATATTATTACATCGTGTTGAATATGAAGATGGCATTGCTTTTGGAATTGATTTGAAGGTGATCGAAAACTGAACACTTTACATGTATCAGCCACTTCCAAGGAACACTGTTCCGAAACAGATCAAGGCAGAGTTATACATAGTACATAGTTAACATAGAAATAAAAGAGGCTGTTAATGTTCGTAAATCGCTAAGATACGGAGAGTGGATCATGCCAAAAACAGTTTCTAACCTTGAGCTGATAGTTTTCAGCGTGCTAAAACAAAGGGAGATAACTCTATACGTTTAATACTCCTGCAAGCCGCTAAATAAATTGCACCGTGATTTTGGAGGTTTTTGGCGAACAATACTAGGCCTGATTTGGATTGAATATGAAAAGTATATATATATATATATATGAAAATACGACTCATCAAAATGTTCACAATTCAGATATAAATAAATTGTACATTTCAAATCTTACATTTAGAATGAATACAGAAAAATCCCACAGATTTACATAAACTGTCCCCAGTGGTAATCGGCTATATATAAAGCCTTAGCAAACAGACACACACCTTACCAACAATACACACACACTTTAATGATGACTGCCTCATATTGAACATTTGCCCGCTCCCATCTAATAAGGAAGTGAGTTCCAGCTGGTATACAGTCAGTGAATGCCAGGAGACATACCTCGAGTTGTCTAGTCCGTCTACCAGGATCATTTCACTCGACAAGGAATCATTTTTTGCCTTCAACAACTAAAACTTGAGGCTGAGGTAGCATATTCTAATATTGTATGAATTGTCAGCCTGAATTAACATTATTTTGACAACAAAGCGTCTGTGCTGCATGGACACACGAGATATATATAGCGAGCGAGTGAGTAGGTAGCAGTCTTAAAGTATATATATATATATATATATGACATAAACACCTGACATCGCAGCGAGCGAGTAGGTAGCAGTCTTAAAGTATATATATATATACAGTGGTCCCTCGCTATAACGCGAGGTATGGGGTCCAAAAATCTGACCCCGCGGTATAGAGAATCCGCGGTACAAACGAGAAGCGGAGAAGGAGATTTGATCAGATACTCACTCACTTGCAGTCACGGAAAACTTTTAGCAGCCGTTTTGTATTAATAAAATATATCAATATCTGTGTGTTGTTCTGTTTTACAAATAAAGATATTGTTCAATAAAAATGCCAAGCTTAAAAAAGTTTGAAACTCGTACAAAAAAAAAGAAAGTTAGAAAAATATTACATGGTGCCATATTGCTTGCACGAACATACAGTAAAATCGTACCCAAAACAATTTCGTATTTTTTAAATTTCGATCCCTCACGTGTTTAATTTGAGATTAAAAGTAAATTGTTAAAGTGAGTAATGCTGAATAAAATAATCTCTTTTGAAATAAAAGTTTTGGTAGCCAAACTAACAGTTAAAAACGAATTAGTTTTGGGCTACGAATCTACTTGCAGCTCTTGCTCGTTCTCTCTCAGCCAATCAGATTTGATGTAACATATTTCATACGAGTATTCGGGTTGAAGGTCACATTTCCACCAATGAAATAATTTGTTGTAAATAGAAATATTGACATCGAATATAGAAAACAAAAGATGGAAATCTGAATAATGTTATGAAATTGATTGAGAATATTTATGTAGTTTTAAAAGTTTATTTTACAAACTCTGCTCGCCATTCCCATCAGTTTTCAGTCGTAATCAAAATAAGTAACAAAACAGCTTTTTTATAAATTTCATGAGAAGTTTTTTTTCAATTTGGAGCAAATCATTATAATTAAGCGATTTACGATCGTTGTTTATTTGTGTAACCATTGAGGCCATTTTACCATTGAATGAGAGTAAACGTATTTTGATTAAATGTAATAACATCATTATTTAGACATACACATGCTTCTTTATAACATTATTTCAATTATGAAAAATTACGTTGAAAATCTACAGCCACGCTTACAAACAGGAAGTTGTTGGGTTATATATGCTGGTTTCAGGCCGTTTTTAGCATATGCTAGCCCTAAACGTGTATTGAAAAACAATGACCAGTCGACAGTTTGACAAAGGAAACCATTTTTATTTATGCTGCTACAGGGCTCGCATGTAAAACAAAGCAAGCTACAGAATGAATAACAAAATCGTCTGCAAAGCTCCTCACACTGACGCAAGCCTTTTGTGTAATATTGATGCGATATCATAATGATGTTCGGAGTATCCAATAGCCAATCGGATTAACAGCCAACATGGCTGGAACAGAAAGTTTATCGTCAACAAAAGTTTTATCGAATTTTACGATTTTTTCATCGAATCCACTTGATTTAAATATTGTAGCTCCATATTACAACTAAATGTCAACAAACGAATACATTTTTTTTCAAATTCAAACGTATATATTGACTTCATGCTGGAATGACAACAAACACGTGTGTGAATCAAAATGATTATAAAAATATTACACGCCTACAAAAGTGATTTTAAATAAGCGTGAATGTGTCAATGATTTTATAACAATACTAGTTATAAATTTAACAGAGTTGTCTGTAGAAAATCAGAAATTGAATCTAAAGTTTGGGATCCATTGTTTACCCCGCGTTTCAAGCGAGTCCGCGGTACATTGAACCGTGTTATAGCGAGGGACCACTATATATGACATAAACACCTGACATCGCAGCGAGCGAGTAGGTAGCAGTCTTAAAGTATATATATATATGTATATATATATATATATATATATATATATATATATATATATATATATATATATATATATATATATGACATAAACACCTGACATCGCAGCGAGCGAGCGAGTAGGTAGCAGTGTTATAGTATTGATATATTTAACGGTCTGTATCAAGCATCTGTTCAAGCCAGTTGTGACCCTCTGTATATTAATAACTCGGCGTGTGCACCACGTCCATACATGTGCATTCAGTACCAGACGTGGATTGATCGCCCTCCCGGCGCTCATAGCACACACGACAGTCCTACAGATTCTGGACACGCCCAGCTGGATTGGAAATAGAATTGTTCTCGTAACATGTAAAAATGGTGCTTTTATTAGTGCAGACTACCTTTCATCAGGAGCACACAACAAACCTGGCAACTATTTTATAACATCGATTTACCAACATTGAGGCCATTATATTGCACCATTAGCGAAAAGGTTCGTAAGTTCGCATATATATGTACTGGAGTATTGCATCATTACGAAAAGGTTCGTAAGTTCGCATATATATGTACTGGAGTATTGCATCATTAGCGAAAAGGTTCGTAAGTTCGCATATATATGTACTGGAGTATTGCATCATTAGCGAAAAGGTTCGTAAGTTCGCATATATATGTACTGGAGTATTGGATCATTAGCGAAAAGGTTCGTAAGTTCGCATATATATGTACTGGAGTATTGCATCATTAGCGAAAAGGTTCGTAAGTTCGCATATATATGTACTGGAGTATTGGATCATTTGCGAAAAGGTTCGTAAGTTCGCATATATATGTATTGGAGTATTGGATCATTAGCGAAAAGGTTCGTAAGTTCGCATATATATGTACTGGAGTATTGGATCATTAGCGAAAAGGTTCGTAAGTTCGCATATATATGTACTGGAGTATCGGATCATTACGAAAAGGTTAGTAAGTTCGCATATATATGTACTGGAGTATTGGATCATTTGCGAAAAGGTTCGTAAGTTCGCATATATATGTATTGGAGTATTGCATCATTAGCGAAAAGGTTCGTAAGTTCGCATATATATGTACTGGAGTATTGCATCATTAGCGAAAAGGTTCGTAAGTTCGCATATATATGAACTGGAGTATTGGATCATTAGCGAAAAGGTTCGTAAGTTCGCATATATATGTATTGGAGTATTGGATCATTAGCGAAAAGGTTCGTAAGTTCGCATATATATGTACTGGAGTATTGCATCATTAGCGAAAAGGTTCGTAAGTTCGCATATATATGTACTGGAGTATTGGATCATTAGCGAAAAGGTTCGTAAGTTCGCATATATATGTACTGGAGTATTGCATCATTAGCGAAAAGGTTTGTAAGTTCGCATATATATGTATTGGAGTATTGGATCATTACGAAAAGGTTCGTAAGTTCGCATATATATGTACTGGAGTATCGGATCATTAGCGAAAAGGTTCGTAAGTTCGCATATATATGTACTGGAGTATTGGATCATTAGCGAAAAGGTTCGTAAGTTCGCATATATATGTACTGGAGTATTGGATCATTAGCGAAAAGGTTCGTAAGTTCGCATATATATGTACTGGAGTATTGGATCATTAGCGAAAAGGTTCGTAAGTTCGCATATATATGTACTGGAGTATTGCATCATTAGCGAAAAGGTTTGTAAGTTCGCATATATATGTATTGGAGTATTGGATCATTACGAAAAGGTTCGTAAGTTCGCATATATATGTACTGGAGTATCGGATCATTAGCGAAAAGGTTCGTAAGTTCGCATATATATGTACTGGAGTATTGGATCATTAGCGAAAAGGTTCGTAAGTTCGCATATATATGTACTGGAGTATTGGATCATTAGCGAAAAGGTTCGTAAGTTCGCATATATATGTACTGGAGTATTGCATCATTAGCGAAAAGGTTCGTAAGTTCGCATATATATGTACTGGAGTATTGGATCATTAGCGAAAAGGTTCGTAAGTTCGCATATATATGTATTGGAGTATCGGATCATTACGAAAAGGTTTGTAAGTTCGCATATATATGTACTGGAGTATTGGATCATTACGAAAAGGTTTGTAAGTTCGCATATATATGTATTGGAGTATTGGATCATTAGCGAAAAGGTTCGTAAGTTCGCATATATATGTACTGGAGTATTGCATCATTACGAAAAGGTTCGTAAGTTCGCATATATATGTACTTGAGTATTGCATCATTAGCGAAAAGGTTCGCAAGTTCGCATATATATGTACTGGAGTATTGGATCATTAGCGAAAAGGTTCGTAAGTTCGCGTATATATGTACTGGAGTATTGGAGCATTACGAAAAGGTTCGTAAGTTCGCATATATATGTACTGGAGTATTGGATCATTAGCGAAAAGGTTCGTAAGTTCGCATATATATGTACTGGAGTATTGGATCATTAGCGAAAAGGTTCGTAAGTTCGCATATATATGTACTGGAGTATTGGATCATTAGCGAAAAGGTTCGTAAGTTCGCATATATATGTACTGGAGTATTGCATCATTACGAAAAGGTTCGTAAGTTCGCATATATATGTACTGGAGTATTGGATCATTAGCGAAAAGGTTCGTAAGTTCGCATATATATGTACTGGAGTATTGCATCATTAGCGAAAAGGTTCGTAAGTTCGCATATATATGTACTGGAGTATTGCATGATTAGCGAAAAGGTTTGTAAGTTCGCATATATATGTACTGGAGTATCGGATCATTAGCGAAAAGGTTCGTAAGTTCGCATATATATGTACTGGAGTATTGGATCATTAGCGAAAAGGTTCGTAAGTTCGCATATATATGTACTGGAGTATTGGATCATTAGCGAAAAGGTTCGTAAGTTCGCATATATATGTACTGGAGTATTGCATCATTAGCGAAAAGGTTCGTAAGGTCGCATATATATGTACTGGAGTATTGCATCATTACGAAAAGGTTCGTAAGTTCGCGTATATATGTACTGGAGTATTGGATCATTAGCGAAAAGGTTCGTAAGTTCGCATATATATGTACTGGAGTATTGCATCATTAGCGAAAAGGTTCGTAAGTTCGCATATATATGTACTGGAGTATTGGATCATTAGCGAAAAGGTTCGTAAGTTCGCATATATATGTACTGGAGTATTGCATCATTAGCGAAAAGGTTCGTAAGTTCGCATATATATGTACTGGAGTATTGAATCATTAGCGAAAAGGTTCGTAAGTTCGCATATATATGTACTGGAGTATTGCATCATTAGCGAAAAGGTTCGTAAGTTCGCATATATATGTACTGGAGTATTGCATCATTAGCGAAAAGGTTCGTAAGTTCGCATATATATGTACTGGAGTATTGGATCATTAGCGAAAAGGTTCGTAAGTTCGCATATATATGTACTGGAGTATTGCATCATTAGCGAAAAGGTTCGTAAGTTCGCATATATATGTACTGGAGTATTGCATCATTAGCGAAAAGGTTCGCAAGTTCGCATATATATGTACTGGAGTATTGCATCATTAGCGAAAAGGTTCGTAAGTTCGCATATATATGTATTGGAGTATTGGATCATTAGCGAAAAGGTTTGTAAGTTCGCATATATATGTACTGGAGTATTGCATCATTAGCGAAAAGGTTAGTAAGTTCGCATATATATGTACTGGAGTATTGCATCATTACGAAAAGGTTTGTAAGTTCGCATATATATGTACTGGAGTATTGCATGATTAGCGAAAAGGTTAGTAAGTTCGCATATATATGTACTGGAGTATTGGATCATTAGCGAAAAGGTTTGTAAGTTCGCATATATATGTACTGGAGTATCGGATCATTACGAAAAGGTTCGTAAGTTCGCATATATATGTACTGGAGTATTGGATCATTAGCGAAAAGGTTTGTAAGTTCGCATATATATGTACTGGAGTATTGCATCATTAGCGAAAAGGTTAGTAAGTTCGCATATATATGTACTGGAGTATTGGATCATTAGCGAAAAGGTTTGTAAGTTCGCATATATATGTACTGGAGTATCGGATCATTACGAAAAGGTTCGTAAGTTCGCATATATATGTACTGGAGTATTGGATCATTAGCGAAAAGGTTCGTAAGTTCGCATATATATGTACTGGAGTATTGGATCATTAGCGAAAAGGTTCGTAAGTTCGCATATATATGTACTGGAGTATTGGATCATTAGCGAAAAGGTTCGTAAGTTCGCATATATATGTACTGGAGTATTGCATCATTACGAAAAGGTTAGTAAGTTCGCATATATATGTACTGGAGTATTGGATCATTAGCGAAAAGGTTTGTAAGTTCGCATATATATGTACTGGAGTATTGGATCATTAGCGAAAAGGTTCGTAAGTTCGCATATATATGTACTGGAGTATTGGATCATTAGCGAAAAGGTTAGTAAGTTCGCATATATATGTACTGGAGTATTGGATCATTAGCGAAAAGGTTTGTAAGTTCGCATATATATGTACTGGAGTATCGGATCATTACGAAAAGGTTCGTAAGTTCGCATATATATGTACTGGAGTATTGGATCATTAGCGAAAAGGTTCGTAAGTTCGCATATATATGTACTGGAGTATTGGATCATTAGCGAAAAGGTTCGTAAGTTCGCATATATATGTACTGGAGTATTGGATCATTAGCGAAAAGGTTCGTAAGTTCGCATATATATGTACTGGAGTATCGGATCATTACGAAAAGGTTCGTAAGTTCGCATATATATGTACTGGAGTATTGGATCATTAGCGAAAAGGTTTGTAAGTTCGCATATATATGTACTGGAGTATTGCATCATTAGCGAAAAGGTTAGTAAGTTCGCATATATATGTACTGGAGTATTGGATCATTAGCGAAAAGGTTTGTAAGTTCGCATATATATGTACTGGAGTATCGGATCATTACGAAAAGGTTCGTAAGTTCGCATATATATGTACTGGAGTATTGGATCATTAGCGAAAAGGTTCGTAAGTTCGCATATATATGTACTGGAGTATTGGATCATTAGCGAAAAGGTTCGTAAGTTCGCATATATATGTACTGGAGTATTGGATCATTAGCGAAAAGGTTCGTAAGTTCGCATATATATGTACTGGAGTATTGCATCATTAGCGAAAAGGTTCGCAAGTTCGCATATATATGTACTGGAGTATTGCATCATTAGCGAAAAGGTTCGTAAGTTCGCATATATATGTATTGGAGTATTGGATCATTAGCGAAAAGGTTCGTAAGTTCGCATATATATGTACTGGAGTATTGCATCATTAGCGAAAAGGTTTGTAAGTTCGCATATATATGTACTGGAGTATCGGATCATTACGAAAAGGTTCGTAAGTTCGCATATATATGTACTGGAGTATTGGATCATTAGCGAAAAGGTTTGTAAGTTCGCATATATATGTACTGGAGTATCGGATCATTACGAAAAGGTTCGTAAGTTCGCATATATATGTACTGGAGTATTGGATCATTAGCGAAAAGGTTCGTAAGTTCGCATATATATGTACTGGAGTATTGGATCATTAGCGAAAAGGTTCGTAAGTTCGCATATATATGTACTGGAGTATTGCATCATTAGCGAAAAGGTTCGTAAGTTCGCATATATATGTACTGGAGTATTGCATCATTAGCGAAAAGGTTCGCAAGTTCGCATATATATGTACTGGAGTATTGCATCATTAGCGAAAAGGTTCGTAAGTTCGCGTATATATGTACTGGAGTATTGGATCATTAGCGAAAAGGTTTGTAAGTTCGCATATATATGTACTGGAGTATTGCATCATTAGCGAAAAGGTTCGTAAGTTCGCATATATATGTACTGGAGTATCGGATCATTACGAAAAGGTTCGTAAGTTCGCATATATATGTACTGGAGTATTGGATCATTAGCGAAAAGGTTCGTAAGTTCGCATATATATGTACTGGAGTATTGCATCATTAGCGAAAAGGTTCGTAAGTTCGCATATATATGTACTGGAGTATTGGATCATTAGCGAAAAGGTTCGTAAGTTCGCATATATATGTACTGGAGTATTGCATCATTAGCGAAAAGGTTCGTAAGTTCGCATATATATGTACTGGAGTATTGGATCATTAGCGAAAAGGTTAGTAAGTTCGCATATATATGTACTGGAGTATTGGATCATTAGCGAAAAGGTTCGTAAGTTCGCATATATATGTACTGGAGTATTGGATCATTACGAAAAGGTTTGTAAGTTCGCATATATATGTACTGGAGTATTGGATCATTACGAAAAGGTTCGTAAGTTCGCATATATATGTACTGGAGTATTGGATCATTACGAAAAGGTTTGTAAGTTCGCATATATATGTACTGGAGTATTGGATCATTAGCGAAAAGGTTTGTAAGTTCGCATATATATGTACTGGAGTATTGGATCATTACGAAAAGGTTTGTAAGTTCGCATATATATGTACTGGAGTATTGGATCATTAGCGAAAAGGTTAGTAAGTTCGCATATATATGTACTGGAGTATTGGATCATTAGCGAAAAGGTTCGTAAGTTCGCATATATATGTACTGGAGTATTGGATCATTAGCGAAAAGGTTCGTAAGTTCGCATATATATGTACTGGAGTATTGGATCATTACGAAAAGGTTCGTAAGTTCGCATATATATGTACTGGAGTATTGCATCATTAGCGAAAAGGTTCGTAAGTTCGCATATATATGTATTGGAGTATTGCATCATTAGCGAAAAGGTTCGTAAGTTCGCATATATATGTACTGGAGTATTGGATCATTAGCGAAAAGGTTCGTAAGTTCGCATATATATGTACTGGAGTATCGGATCATTAGCGAAAAGGTTCGTAAGTTCGCATATATATGAACTGGAGTATTGGATCATTAGTGAAAAGGTTCGTAAGTTCGCATATATATGTACTGGAGTATTGGATCATGACGAAAAGGTTCATAAGTTCGCATATATATGTACTGGAGTATTGGATAATTAGCGAAAAGGTTTGTAAGTTCGCATACCGTATTCGCCGTAATAGAAGCCCTGGTCGTTTAAAAAATTGGAAAAAGGGGGCGTTTATTAAAATGTCTTTAAAAAATCGTAAAAAGGGGGCGTTTATTACAAAACAGGTCTGTTTATGTCCAAAAGAAAAAGAAACATCGAGTTTTCTCGTTGTTATAATGATACCAGTGTGCTAGTGTCATCTGTAGTTGTGGGAAATCTTCCAAGAGAGTTGAGCAAGACATTTTCCTGTTTCTTAAAACATGGCGGTTGCATAAAATGTGTAGTGACTGACCGTTACAGACATTCGGCAGTCGCCGGGAGACTGGACATACCATGTACCTTACACTTTACTGGACATAAGAGTTTGATAGCAAGATTGAAAACTCTTCTTCAATGAAACATCAGTAAGATAAGTCGATACAAAAGAGGGGCGTATATTAGGGGTCATTTTCCGCGAGTCCAAAATGGCTTACGGGGGCGTTTATTAGGAGAGGGCGTTTATTAGGATGAATACGGTATATATGTACTGGAGTATCGGATCATTCTGAATGTTGAACGATCAAGGAGATATGTTAGGTTTATCAGAATTCAAGTCTGCAATCCAACTCGTGCTTTATAAACAAGGGGTTGATGCGTGAAATGTGATTTGATGTAACTAAGTCATAGTGTCAGCTGCTATGTTGGTCATGATATATCACTTTCTGGCTTGTTTCTACGGCGTTTCACTGTCATTCAACAAATGAAGAAACCTCGAGTCCATATATAGATTCAGTTAAAACTCTTCAACAATCAACATAACGAACATGTTGAGGAAGTAGCACACACAGGATGAAATTGTCTAAAACCTGGTCTTCAATGTTTAACTAACTCGAGTGGGAAGAAATGACTTGACTAAATCTATGGACAGAGGTTAGGTCGGAAGAAATGACTAGAGTAACCGCTGTTGAGACAGAATAAGAAGTGGGAATGCTATTACAGAGCCATAACCTACGTGATACCGGGAATCAGAACTTAAACAGATACAGTTCTATAGCACCTTACACCTTTAACAGACAAGTTGGGTAGATGAAGAGGCAACGAGTAACTTCTTTATTGCAGGAGTGTGGCGTTTCGGTGTAGATGCTGCAACACCGTTATCAAGTTTGGTCATTTGAAAATCCACCGACCTTGTTTCTTATATCTGTCCATATCCATCTCCATGGTAACCGTTCTGGTATAAGCAAAAGGGTACAGTTGTTACCTTGATTCTGAACTCATGCGTACCTCTGTTGCCTAGCGACTGCTTTCAGTTACGTTTTTATATTATTTCGCATATCTGACTGACGTGTTATGTCCCAGCGACTGATCAATGTATTGTAATTACAAAGTGCCATATGGTACTGTGAGACAGCGCCACCTATATTCAGGGAAACAACAGCCGGCGGTTCAACAAAATGAAGCGCTTCGTAGCGCTCATTGATCGCTCAATGTAGCGCTCAATGAGCGCTTCTTCTCTCTTGAACGACACAGTGCAAATTCCTCGAAGTTTGCTCGCCTTGCTACCTAGCGCTACATTGAGCAATCGCGTTCAAGAGATGTTTAAAAGTAATCGCTAATTGAGCGATTACTTTGAAACCTATCTTGAACACGGCCCAGGTTACAGAACAGTGTCATCAGGAACAAACCCACCTGTCAGTGCAGTGGTTAAAGCAAGTTGATATACTATTAGTAACTGATAATGATTACCTACGAATGTAAACATATCTAGTGTCATATTCTTCATACGGTGTCCTAGGGCAATTTATATTAAATTGTAAATTGGACGTCGACGTCTAACATTCTCTCGATCACAAGCATTGCGTGATCCAAGCGCTCATAAAATCTCTTCTTCCGCCTCAAGCCAGTTACCGACCACAAAGAGTTTTTATTTGAGTTTGTAAATGACTACCGAGTTCGTGTACAGTGAATATTGCTACCACGGCACCCTGGTGCAACTGCCGTATCTTGTTATTTCTGAAGGATTTATTCTGAAGTTGTTCAGCAATTAAAAAACCCAATTTAACAGCACTTCCATGAATATGTATTTGAAACTGATAAAGTCGAAAAGAGGACAGAATTCTTTATCGGATTGAGAAGCGAGTACATATTCTGCAGTTTGATTTACTAACAGCAGTCAAACTGTGCATGGTAATTAAGCACTTTTCTCCAACAGCATCTCTCTCTGCTTAACACATCTCCCCCAGGGCAGCCTACACAACTGTCGTTCCACTTCAGACCCAGGTACTCCGACAAAGCGCTGCGGTTAATTTATGATGCTTTCATGCAGTGAGGATTCTTCTCATAGCGTAAACTCCAGACACTGCGTATTGTTTTGGCAGAGAACGGAGATGATGAAGCGCACCCCTGCCGGGCCCGGTTTACTTCTCCCTACAGGGTCGAGTCAGAGATTACCAACACAGCTATCGTCTTTGTATACTGCATGTTTAAGCGAGTGCTGTTGCAGAGCCCATGTCGCGCCTCATTGAGGGCAAAGGAACGATAACCCAGATGAACCCACTATCTATGACATTAAGGTCAAACGCCCGATTAATTTGGATAGAAAGTAATGAATTGAAGCTTTTATCTCCAAAATAAAAATACTTTGAGAATTCATCATTCCAGTGATTTTATGAAAAACGGTTTGATACCATCTTCACTGAAGTTGAATAAATACAATTTCTGTATTATTTTCATAACGACTGCAATCTTGATCAATAAATATTTGAAACCAAAGACACACCACGTACGTACCGCACTGAACATGATCTCTGAGACCTACATGGCTAGTCAAGACGGGCATCATTATACCGACTCATCTCAGTGCTTGCTAGCCATCTCACCGTCTATTTATGAAACTATACCGATGTACAAACGAAATAATACGTAGAATTGTAATCTTTCAACAAGAAATTTTGCAGAATGAATATTTTCATTTGATTTGCCTGACAATGGTGCAGTGGACAGAATGTCACCATTGCATAGGATAAAGTACCAACCAGTGCTTGCTAGTAACGTGTCCTATCACCCCGAGTTTATTGAAATTAATCACCCCTCTAATAATAAACAAACAAACAAACAAACAAACACCCCAATGACTGATTCTTTTAAATCCAATTCAAATATTCAATAGAATTACCTCTTACGTCTTGCACAACATCTTTTTGGTCTGAGCGGGGCCCTTCAATGCATTAAAGTCGAGTTAAAAATCAACCTACATTAGCGCCTGAGGTATCAATAATCTTCTCTGAGATCTTGACAATTACCTGGGATGAGTTTGACCAACATGCCTGATAACAAACCTGAAGAACATCAATTGTACATTGAGTATATTGCGCAAAATAGCTCGACATTTGCCAAGTCATTTACCTTAGATGTGTCCTTGAAAAATATATCAAGGTCACCAAACTCGGCTGTTGTTTGGCGATCCAACCAATAAGCCTTGGAAGATATTTCTCTCTTTAATATTCTACTGACAAGTACGCCGTTGAACAAGCTAATTAAATATTTTACGAATATTATATGACCGATTACACGCTACCAACCGAAATTACAGATAAGCTCGGTTTGGACGGGGTTTTTGGACACAATGTTTGTTTTGAGTTAAGTTAGCTTTTAGAGACATGTTGTAACTACAGTAGAATACGGATATAACGAACCCCAAGGTACCAAAGAATTCAGTTCGCTATATCCGATGTTCGCTATTCACGTTTGGCATATTATAAATAGGGCTTTTGACGGGACATATAATGTGTTCGCTATATCCGTGCTCTACTGTATGTTTGATTAAACATCTTGCGTTGTTGTAACCTTGTCTCTTGCCCTTGGCGTATACTGAACTATTTAGCATTAAAACGATAATTTCCATTAACAATAAGCATTTCTCAATAAAATAACATCATTGATAAGTTTGGACATATGCGTCATCAACAACATACTTTAACGTATGCCAAATTTAAGCTTATGTTTCGTAAACAAAATTTAATTTACTCTCCGTTAAAATAAAAAAGTAAATGTTTCTATGTTTGCGTCCATCGTTATATGATGAATACCCCTACCAAGAAACGGATATTCATACCATTTATCTTACGTCGCATATTTGAAAATAAAAACGTAATATATGTTGCATATAGCATTTGAATTTGAATTTATTGCTTGGAGGTTTTGTCAAGTCGTATTTCACGGCCTGTCACGGCTGTATAGGTTCCGGGATGGTTATAAAAGTTCAAAGACGCGGATGCTGTCAACTAGAAAAACAAGAACCCACTTTCCGCTTCGAGACCTTCCAGAAAAACTAGCACTGACAGCTCGTGTTACGATCCCGAGGCGACACGACTAGATCCAGTTACTCACTGGGCTCGCCGAGTTATGTAAGGCGGCGATTTATCTTTCACAGCTTTCATCATCCAGCTGAATCGCGGGCTTGTTTTTAGCTTGTTCGTTTCTTTCCTATCTGTTAACTACTTTAATTTGACGCTTTGATTTATGTCAATGTTTCATGTCTTGAAAAACGCACTATTTTTGTCCGAGGTTGTTGATTTAGGTGCGGACGTTCTTCGCGGTTTGTTCTGGTATCGAAACAAGTTTAATTTGTAATCCATATATTTGATTGTCTGTGTGAAAGTTTGAAATTGTTTGATGAAACATTTTGAAAGAGGCCAATGGGCGAAAGTTAATATGCCATTGACATTGAGAGAGTTGGAAACCGTCATGGACCTGTGATGTTATTTCCGGAACCTTCTAAATCAGTGATTGCATATATAAAAACACGTGACAACTTTGGATATGTTTACGGCGGTTCTGGAGCGAACAAACAAATAGGGCTCGTAAATGAATATGGTTAAAAGAAGCAGCATCAATTTGAGGCGCTGTCACCTCGCACCATATGTAACTATTCCTGCTGATTGCCTGTCCCCTCTCACAGGTGAAGTCTTGTATCAATAACTCTCGCCATTCCCTCTCCAGTTTTTTTTGCTAACCTCATTGCTAACTTCGCCTTCCACTTTCGTTTTTAGCTGTGTGTATTTGACAGACAGTATGAGTTATGGCCCCTGAACGTCAGAGCGAGGAGCAGGCTCCGCTTCCTTGCTTGTCGCTCCGTCACTCCTTGCCACGATAGGAAAACCATCTGAACTGCTGGCCAGGAATCTGCTTCATTAGCTGCAGCACGCCCGTCGCCCGGCCTACCAGGGGTGCTGTCTGTCTGTCTGTCACCTAGTGGTTGACTGGTCCGTAGTCCAGCTATGTACACTGGAACAATCCCTCGCTTCAACCTCTTCAACCTCCTCAACCTCCTCAAACCCACCCGTAGTCTCAGCTCTATTTGGAACAGTGGTGCTGTCATTTAACTGGTGTAAGAACGTCCCAACATTAATCAACTTAATTTGTTAATTTGAAATACTCCATTCCCATCGTTAGCTTTGACACCTTTCAGGCAACAGTGACTCTTTACCATTTGTCAGTATTCGTGAGGATATTAGGCCTACTATAATGGTGAAACCACTACTTATTATGGAAATCTTCTCGTCGACCACCGAAAATAAATAACTCCATGTGCAAATTTAGCAGAGAACAATATAATGTTTCTCTAAATTACACATACGGTATGATACCGGAGTCGGCAATAACGACGTTGGCAGTCCTCAAAGTATGCTCCTTAGGATACAGTGTATAAGGGTGGCACCAACAGCTTAGGTGGAGTATCATCTTTGAACTCAGAAACGAGTTCTAGGGATGTAGCCTTTAACTTCTTTATTTCAAGCGTGCGATGTTCCGGTTTGGATGCTGGCGAATGATACTAGACATGATCGAGTTCTGTCACGGACTTACAGTACATCTAGCGTTATCTAAGTCCTTGGTTATAATGCTGTCGTAAAGAATCGTGGATGAGTTTATGACGACAATTATAATGATTGCATTTGTAGATAATGATCTCTGATAATGAAGAATTGGTGGGATGTGACATGAACATACTCACCCTCGCTTTAATCACAGTGACTCTTCTTCCAACATCAGACTACAAGTCCTCGCTTTAATCACTATTCTCCAACACCAGACTTTATTTTTCTATCGATTTCTAAATCATAAAATATTAGGCTACTGCAGGAGTAACTGTTTCAGTCCGAGAACGCCTTCGCCAGCGTTTTACGTTTGGTTGCAGGTAATATTATCCGCGTTTGATTGTCTGAGAAATAGTTGGAGGATGGGCTGCGCAAACACCTACACTGTAAGGCTATATATCCAAGACAAAACATACTCCGCTTGAAGCGGTATAAATACCCTCATATCCTCTACGATGTATGTTGAACTCGGGCGAGATATATTTCACGTACTTTAGCGACTCAACCTACCACTCACGTATTGAAAGATGAAAATCAAGAGCATTAATTTGTGAAAGGGAGAGGATCCTAAGAAATTAAATATGTGTTTAAGATGCTCGACTTGAAATTCAAAGCTAGGAAGTATAGAACATTGGACTATAAACATATTTGCCACATACAACCCTGACAGGTTAATCCGGCTAAAATTCACACACGAAAGGGTCATATTTGAAGAAAAAAAGATTTCCTCTAAAAGGCCTCCCAGGGCTCACCTAATCTCTGGCATATAAGATTACTAGCAAGTTGTCAAAACATATCGCGCATTTTGTCTGAAGAGATGGAAACTGAACGAGAAGGTTGATCCTTTAAGACGGCAAAGTGGGGTGCTGCAAGGATGTCTTTTGACTCATCCCCTTTCCATTAAAAGCGCGTGAATATTTATATATGAGAATCCCCGCTGATTTCTGATTCGGTTCTGAGATTATCTAGGACTGTGACCCACAGTTTAGTCCATTTAGTTTCAGTTGATGGATTTTTCAACATGCCCTGCCTGTCAGTTCCCGGGGAGGGTGTCAGATGTTTTACCCGGCCATGTCCGGCGCTGATTGAACAAGCAGGTCACGCAGTTGACATGTTCAATTGCTTTCATATTTAACCTCGTCCATATGGAGTTCTATCTTCTGTAAACACCGAGTGTCACTAGTGTCAAAACTTGGACTTTCAGTCTTCACTTATTAATTACATTTTCACAAGTGGGACCTTTGGAGCAGTGTACATTTGAATACATGTCATATGCTGTAGCAAACATTTGACATGGCCATTTGTTTGTTATATTTGCTTTCATATGTCAATAAAGATGCAGGCTATAGTTTTGTGTTTACTAGGTGGGGAACATTAATTGACTTCAGGCAGAGAGGCGTTTGGTTATATAACGAATATGATTTTTTGTTAAAATGACACAAATATTGCAATCTTCGACTGAAATATCATTTATTATCTAATGGTACATATATTGGTTACATATTAAAAATAAGAAAACTGTAAACAATTGAAAAATGTCATTATTTTAGTAAATGACTCCCATGGTCTTTGATTTTTCGAGAAAACATTTCATAGATAAGTTTACGAGAAAGCAATAGGTATATTTCTTTCACTTATGATGAAATTTTCAAAGCAAGCTAAACAAATGCGTATATGATGTGACGCTTAATAGTTAACTATAATACAAGCTATCACATGTTCCCTTTGATGCTTGTCAGAACGTTATCAGCCAATAATTCAACGCAACCATCTAAGACTCCATAACATGTGGCTTCATAAAGACGATACATAAACTGCTTGAAAGCGTTCTTGCTTCAGAAGTATGTATGTAGCCGTTTTTGTCGACGCGAAACTGCAGAAATTGCATTAGCAAGACTGGTATTCTAGCTCTGCAACGTTAGACGTTGAAGGCGAAAAAAGCTTGTCGTTCTTTGTGGTAATTCTCTTGCCACGCGTCAGTTGGACTGCATGTAATGTGTTTCTACCTCCAGTTGAAATATAACTTTGTTCCTCCATTTTTTTGCCTTGGCGTTTCAACATGCAACAATTCTTTCAAAAGCGTATGTCTGCACCTCTCGCAAGAAGTCTCTTTGAAAGTGAGATCTCGGGAGATCTCGAGGGGGACATGATCTGAGGACGCGGCCCCGAAGTCATCCTGCAGATGGTGTGTTGGTAATGTGTGTGACAAAGACATATGCTTTCTGACCTCCGGTATGCTTTAATGAGCAAACTTGCAATGGTGAAATCTTTTGAATAACTTCGAAATCACGTTTTGAAAAGCAATGCACTGTTCACATGGCTATATACATTGAGGTCATTAACTTCTCCAGCACTGGTTAGCGAATAGCAAATAAAAACAAAAATTGCAGTTTAAAGCGAGCGGTGCCTGAAAGTGTTGAGTACGACATTGGGGTTTTAATGTGAATGTGGCGAACACGATAGTTTGTAACACTGGTGACAGTCAACCTCTCGGGAACAATCTCTCGAGGTCGGGTTGACAGTCAACCTTTCGGGGACAATATATTGAGGTCGGGTTGACAGTCAATCTATCGGTGACAAGATATCGAGGTCGGGTTGACAGTCAACCTTTCGGGGACAATGTATTGAGGTCGAGTTGACAGTCAACCTCTCGGGAACAATCTCTCGAGGTCGGGTTGACAGTCAACCTTTCGGGGACAATATATTGAGGTCGGGTTGACAGTCAATCTATCGGTGACAAACTATCGAGGTCGGGGTGACAGTCAACCTTTCGGGGACAATATATGGAGGTCGGGTTGACAGTCAATCTTTCGGGGAAAATCTATCGAGGTCGGGGTGACAGTCAATCTATCGGGGACAATCTATCTAGGTCGGATTGACAGTCAATCTATCGAGGTCGGGGTGAAAGTCAACCTCTCGGGGACAATCTGTCGAGGTCGGGTTGACAGTCGATCTATCGGGGACAATCTATCGAGGTCGGGGTGACAGTAAACTATCGGGGACAATCTATCTAGGTTTGATTGACAGTCAATCATTGAGGTCGGGGTGAAAGTCAACCTATCGGGGACAATCTATTGAGGTCGGGTTGCAGTCCACCTTTCAGGGACAATATATCGAGGTCCGGTTGACAGTCAATCTATCGAAGACAATCTATCGAGGTCGGGGTGACAGTCAACCTTTCGGGGACAATCTATTGAGGTCGGGTTGACAGTCAATCTATCGGAGACAATCTATCGAGGTCGGGGTGCCAGTCAACCTTTCGGGGACAATATATCGATGTCGGGTTGACAGTCAACCTTTCGGGGACAATATATCGAGGTCGGGTTGACAGTCAACCTATCGGGGACAATATATCGAGGTCGGGTTGACAGTCAATCTATCGGAGACAAACTATCGAGGTCGGGGTGCCAGTCAAACTTTCGGGGACGATATATCGAGGTCGGGTTGACAGTCAACCTTTCGGGGACAATATATCGAGGTCGGGTTGACAGTCAACCTATCGGGGACAATCTATCGAGGTCGGGTTGCAGTCAACCTTTCAGGGACAATATATCGAGGTCGGGTTGAAAGTCAATCTATATGGGACAATCTATCGAGGTCGGGATGACAGTCAATCTATCGGGGACAATCTATCGAGGTCGGGTTGACAGTCGATCTATCGGGGACAATATATCGAGGTCGGGTTGACAGTCAATCTATCGGGGACAATATATCGAGGTCAGGTTGACAGTCAATCTATCGGGGACAATATATCGAGGTCGGGTTGACAGTAAATCTATCGGGGACAATCTATCGAGGTCGGGGTGACAGTAAATCTATCGGGGACAATCTATCGAGGTCGGGGTGACAGTCAATCTATCGGGGACAATCTATCGATGTCGGGTTGACAGTCGATCTATCGGGGACAATCTATCGAGGTCGGGTTGTAGTCCACCTTTCAGGGACAATATATAGAGGTCGGGTTGACAGTCAATCTATCGGAGACAATCTATCGAGGTCGGGTTGACAGTCAATCTATATGGGACAATCTATCGAGGTCGGGATGACAGTCAATCTATCGGGGACAATCTATCGAGGTCGGGTTGACAGTCGATCTATCGGGGACAATATATCGAGGTCGGGTTGACAGTCAATCTATCGGGGACAATATATCGAGGTCAGGTTGACAGTCAATCTATCGGGGACAATATATCGAGGTCGGGTTGACAGTAAATCTATCGGGGACAATCTATCGAGGTCGGGGTGACAGTAAATCTATCGGGGACAATCTATCGAGGTCGGGGTGACAGTCAATCTATCGGGGACAATCTATCGATGTCGGGTTGACAGTCGATCTATCGGGGACAATCTATCGAGGTCGGGTTGTAGTCCACCTTTCAGGGACAATATATAGAGGTCGGGTTGACAGTCAATCTATCGGAGACAATCTATCGAGGTCGGGGTGACAGTCAATCTATCGGGGACAAACTATTGAGGTCGGGTTGACAGTCAACCTTTCGGGGACAATCTATCGAGGTCGGGTTGTAGTCCACCTTTCAGGGACAATATATAGAGGTCGGGTTGACAGTCAATCTATCGGAGACAATCTATCGAGGTCGGGGTGACAGTCAATCTATCGGGGACAAACTATCGAGGTCGGGTTGACAGTCAATCTATCGGAGACAATCTATCGAGGTCGGGGTGACAGTCAATCTATCGGAGACAATCTATCGAGGTCGGGGTGACAGTCAATCTATCGGAGACAAACTATCGAGGTCGGGGTGCCAGTCAACCTATCGGGGACAATCTCTCGAGGTCGGGTTGACAGTCAATCTATCGGGGACAATATATCGAGGTCGGGGTGACAGTCAATCTATCGGGGACAATATATCGAGGTCGGGGTGACAGTCAATCTATCGGGGACAATCTATCGAGGTCGGGTTGACAGTCACTATCGGGGACAATCTATCGGGGACAAACTATCGAGGTCGGGTTGACAGTCAATCTATCGGGGACAATATATCGAGGTCGGGGTGACAGTCAATCTATCGGGGACAATATATCGAGGTCGGGGTGACAGTCAATCTATCGGGGACAATCTATCGAGGTCGGGGTGACAGTCAATCTATCGGGGACAATATATCGAGGTCGGATTGACAGTCAATCTATCGGGGACAATCTATCAAGGTCGGATTGACAGTCAATCTATCGGGGACAATCTATCGAGGTCGGATTGACAATCAATCTATCGAGGTCGGGTTGACAGTCAATCTATCGGAGACAAACTATCGAGGTCGGGTTGACAGTCAACCTTTCGGGGACAATATATCGAGGTCGGGTTGACAGTCAACCTTTCGGGGACAATGTATCGAAGTCGGGTTGACTGTCAACCTATCGGGGACAATATATCGAGGTCGGGTTGACAGTCAATCTATCGGGGACAATATATCGAGGTCGGGTTGCAGTCCACCTTTCAGGGACAATAAATCGAGGTCGGGTTGACAGTCAATCTATCGGGGACAATCTATCGGGGACAATCTATCGGGGACAATATATCGAGGTCGGGTTGACAGTCAATCTATCGGGGACAATCTATCGAGGTCGGGTTGACAGTCACTATCGGGGACAATCTATCGGGGACAATATATCGAGGTCGGGTTTACAGTCAATCTAACGGGGAAAATCTATCGAGGTCGGGTTGACAGTCAATCTATCGGGGACAATCTATCGAGGTCGGGTTGACAGTCAATCTATCGGGGACAATCTATCGAGGTCGGGTTGACAGTCAATCTATCGGGGACAATATATCGAGGTCGGGTTGACAGTCAATCTATCGGGGACAATATATTGTGGTCGGGTTAACAGTCAATCTATCGGGGACAATATATCGAGGTCGGGTTGACAGTCAATCTATCGGAGACAATCTATCGAGGTCGGGTTGACAGTCAATCTATCGGAGACAATCTATCGAGGTCGGGGACACAATATGCTGCATGTCACCAAGACACACAGCATGACAAGATTACAATGAGACTGATATATTTTCCAGAAAACTACAATCTGAAAATGTACTTCATCTTAGAAAAATTACTTTGAGAATAGAATTCAGTGTTTTAATTCCTCTTTCGGGCGGCGGAACTATTGCTTGACGTGCACGCGTGGCTTTGTTTATTGTGTAATGCATCAACAGCCTACGGTTCCCCCTTTAATTGATAACTAAGGTCAATGCTACCTATACACAGTGGTGAGGGGAAAAGGAGAAATACCAAAACGAATCAATGACTGGCATGGTGTGCCTCGATCGAGTTTTTACAATAAAGTGGATTTAAGCTTTTTATTACTGGTACTGTATTCTGGCAGCCGATTTCAGTTTTAACAAATTTATAATTCTTATAATGACAGGTAATATTGCAAAATTAATTAAATCTTACACATTTTATAATTCCAGTCTACAATAAAGGTTCCTCTAAAATCAAAGACACGACAAATTTAAACTGATGCTTAGCGAGAAATACTATGTTATATCATGCTGTCTCCGGCCTCCATTTGGAACCGAAACAGGGACCTTAGTCTAACAAAAAAAAAAAAATTGAAAAGGAGACTTTTTTTATACATATGAAAATACCATTTCTTACAGTCTCCTTTTCAATATTTAATAAAATGGTGATATTTTCAGAATAAATACTTTTTTCATAGTCTGAGTGTAAGACTACAGGGACCTGTATATTCCATGAACGGATAAAACGTGAAGCGCACTTGCAGAACATGAATAGCGCGCAGAAAACGATCGATGCAGTGTATCGTCTACCAGTCGCTTGGGAACCGTACACTACTGAGCATTGGAATTTCCCACAGAAGTAAACTGCGTGCTAAATAATGGTACATTTAAAATGCAAAATACGCATGATTTAAAGGGACACTAGCACGTTTTCTCCTTCAAATAAGTTGGTGAAATGTATTTGAAAAATAATGTCACCAATAGTAAAACACCCTTTTTCTCTTCGGAAATTATAAGTTTAAAAATTAGTGCACATGGTTCGGTATAGCTATGGGAATCGTTTTTGCTATTCGAAATAATAAAATGTGTTCACATTAAAATGGCCGCAATGCAATTTTTGCTTTATACGCAACACAGTTATTAGCACTACGAGTAATTGGTCTGTGTAATAACATGTTTTACCCTCTAAAGTTAATATAAATGACAAAAACTATCATTATTAATGGGAAATTGGATAAAATAATTCGCTAATTAAATGCATTCTCCATAGCTAAATACCTGCTATCGTTTCCAAAACATGTCATGCCTTCCTATTCTATACTAAAGGAATCTGCGATGTAGTCACATTTGCACGTGTTATTCTATACTAAAGGAATCTGCGATGTAGTCACATTTGCACGTGTTATTCTATACTAAAGGAATCTGCGATGTAGTCACATTTGCACGTGTTATTCTATACTAAAGGAATCTGCGATGTAGTCACATTTGCACGTGTTATTCTATACTAAAGGAATCTGCGATGTAGTCACATTTGCACGTGTTATTCTATACTAAAGGAATCTGCGATGTAGTCACATTTGCACGTGTTATTCTATACTAAAGGAATCTGCGATGTAGTCACATTTGCACGTGTTATTCTATACTAAAGAAATCTGCGATGTAGTCACATTTGCACGTGTTATATTGTAACAGGATTTTGATCTACAGGAACGATCTTTAAACTTTGACTCAAACTTCCTTACATCATTTTTTAAATATATATTTTACCTACCACAGACATTTTGCATAAAGTTTTTTTTCACTTTGCATGTACGTGAGGCGAAATCTAATCTTTGTCCTTGGAACCTGCTGTCCAATCTTCACAAGTTGTGAGACTCCGTGTTTGTAAAGCGAACATACAATGAGGCCAGCATGGAGTCTCCGGTCGGGGCTCATAAACGTCATTAGTTGGAGCCGCGTAATATAAGCTTCCTTCCAAGCGATAAGCTGAAAAGCATCTCAAATTGCCTGATGGGGTTAATCCACCGAACCCGCAGTCCTAATTCATATTCTAAACGCCATAAAGCTTAATATAAACGTCCGACTGAATGCGTAACGAATTAAACCTTGAACAAGACTTTCATAATGCTGTCTCTTTTTCCTGCATGACTTGCCTGAGTGTCTCTTTACGTCTTGCCGGAGACTAAGATGCGGGCAGAATATGTGGCGCATGAATAACCATGAAAGTGACGCTTCACAAACCAGCAGTATTGTCATGTTGCGCGATGGACGGCCCTATTACGCCATGTGGGTGATGCAGTGTCATTCCCTGGGATTAACTGGATTTCATAGCTTCAATAAAATCTTTAATGCCGACATTTTTCAAAATTTCCATTTGATTTATTCTGTCATGCATATTCGACGCGACCCGTTCTACTAAAATGACAACTCGAGTTTTCCAAATCAGCCATGCTAACCCATAACAGTATTGCCATCGAGGCGAAAAAACTTCGGGTTCGTCTTTGCAGGCAGTCCGGGGCTATATATAGATCCTGGGGCCGGGAACAGGAGCAGCACACACCCCGCTTGGCCCGTTGGACCCGCCTTCAAGACAGGGAACAGGAGCAGCACACGACCCGCTGGACCCGTTGGACCCGTTGGACCCGCCTTCAAGACAGGGAACAGGAGCAGCACACGACCCGCTGGACCCGTTGGACCCGTTGGACCCGCCTTCAAGACAGGGAACAGCAGCAGCACACACCCCGCTAGACCCGTTGGACCCGCCTTCAAGACAGGGAACAGGAGCAGCACACACCCCGCTGGACCCGTTGGACCCGTTGGACCCGCCTTCAATACAGGGAACAGGAGCAGCAAACGAACCGCTGGGCCCGTTGGACCCGCCTTTAATACAGGGAACAGGAGCAGCAAACGACCCGCTGGGCCCGTTGGACCCGCCTTCAATACAGGGAACAGGAGCAGCACACGACCCGCTGGACCCGTTGGACCCGTTGGACCCGTTGGACCCGCCTTCAAGACAGGGAACAGGAGCAGCACACACCCCACTAGACCCGTTGGACCCGCCTTCAAGACAGGGAACAGGAGCAGCACACACCCCGCTGGGCCCGTTGGACCCGCCTTCAAGACAGGAAACAGGAGCAGCACACACCCCGCTGGACCCGTTGGACCCGCCTTCAATACAGGGAACAGGAGCAGCAAACGACCCGCTGGGCCCGTTGGACCCGCCTTCAAGACAGGGAACAGGAGCAGCACACACCCCGCTGGACCCGTTGGACCCGTTGGACCCACCTTCAAGACAGGGAACAGGAGCAGCAAACGACCCGCTGGGCCCGTTGGACCCGCCTTCAAGACAGGGAACAGGAGCAGCAAACGACCCGCTGGGCCCGTTGGACCCGCCTTCAAGACAGGGAACAGGAGCAGCACACACCCCGCTGGACCCGTTGGACCCGCCTTCAAGACAGGGAACAGGAGCAGCACACACCCCGCTGGGCCCGTTGGACCCGCCTTCAAGACAGGGAACAGGAGCAGCACACGACCCGCTGGACCCACCTTCAAGACAGCGAACAGTTCACCCGTGTCCGATCATTCTGAGAACGTTATCTCTAAAGCCACACATACACTCGACATGTGACTTGCCCACAGACAATGGAGCTTCGCATCGGCCATGTTGGTGAATAATGCTCCTTTAACTGCATGGGGTGCCTTTTGATTTCCTCAAAACTTGAGACGGCTTTCTTCCGTAGCGACATTAACTTGCAAACTGAAATGTTGTTTCCACGCAGGGGTCAAGAAGGAGATTTTGAATAGATACTTTCAAAATATTGACCGTGTTTTGTGACAATGAAACATAATCTCTGACATGGACTAGAAGAGCGAGATGATGTCAGTCTTGTCGACGATTAAAACGTTGGAAAGAATAACAGGAACACAAAATGGCTTCCTTTAATGTGTTGTTTTGTGCTGAACTTGCATGGGACTAACACACATGAAGCAGCACCTTCTAACCTTGTGTAATGTCTAAGATACAACTCTGATTCGGCTCCATGAACGTTAACCGATAACTAACCCTATATATGACAAATAAATAAACATGTGCATTTCTAATGCGCATACTCCAGACAGATAATAATAGAAATATTATTAATGATAATGGTAATTTTAACGCCTAGTATCCAAAGCAATGCTGCTCACTGGCGCTACATTATTTATCTTATGACATGTACACTGACTACATTATTTATCTTATTACATGTACACTGACGGGATTCTGCTTTCGTAGCAGCCGAAACGCTACACGAATGTACGCCATGTACACCCGTTATTTCAGGTACCCATTTATACATCTTGGCGGACCCAGAGACACAACACAAAATGTGAACCAGGTCACAAATGTATTATACCCTCGCCTTACAGCGTAAGCGGGGGTATATATAGCGTTCATTCTGTCCGTCCGTCCATCTGTCCCTCCGTCCGTCACAAAACTTTGTGCGGAGCATATCTCTCAAACTGTACATGCTAGCTTCACCAAACTTGCTACACATGTTAGCCATGAACTCTAGTTCTGCCTTTTCAGGTTTAGACGGATTTTTGAATTTCATTTTTGGCGGTTTCCATGGAAACATGACCAAGACAGTGACTCTGTAAGGATGTCATTTTATGCGGAGCATATTTCTCAACCTATACTTGCTAGCTTCACCAAACTTCCTTCACATGTTAGCCATTACCTCTAGTTTTACCTTTCGAGTCGTATTCCATTGAAAACATGACTTAATGTTATCTCTGGAACTGTACATTTCATATTCATTCAACTTTACACAGAGGTTAGTCATTCCCATAGGTGTGCCTTCTTTCCTATTTTCAATTATGTCAAACTATAGTTGGAATATGTGGGTATGTGAGCTGTGCTCGCTTCTACACTTGTTTTTGATGTATCAACCGGGATTCGGCCTATTGCGTGAGAGGCCAGCACGCTAACCACAACAGCGCTAATCCGAAGATATGCCTATTCAAGGAACAACAAGATATAGATATGCCTATTCAAGGAACTACAAGATATAGATATGCCTATTCAAGGAACTACAAGATATAGATATGCCTATTCAAGGAACTACAAGATATAGATATGCCTATTCAAGGAACTACAAGATATAGATATGCCTATTCAAGGAACTACAAGATATACAAAGTTGAAATAATGGAAGTTTTCACTGGGTCTAGATGGCAGTGTGGTACTTTGAGAATATATTTAAAGGTCTTCTTACTTGATTTGAAGGAGTCAAAGGTTGGGCAGTTTCAAATCTGATGGAAGTGAATTCCAGAGGACAGGGGCACTTCTGGAGAAGGATCTGGAGCCAAATGTTTTAGTCTATAATGTGGAACTTGGAGGAGATTGCAAACGTGCCGGAGTGTTCGGGATCAAGAGTTCAAACAGATAGTTAGGGCTGGAGTTAAGGCGGCATCTGTAGGTTGTGCAAACTATCCCAAACTCGATTCTGGATTATATAGGCAAGGAATGCTGGTCTCTGAAGGAGCACTGGTGTCATGTGGAGACGACTTGGTGTCTTCGTAATGACTCGTGCTGTAGTAGTTTGCAGCATCTGCACCTTTGGAAGAAGTTGTCTATTAATGACATAAAGCAAAATGTAAGGCTGCCTTAAAAAAGTTAATTGTTTCTCGGGTACATTTTTTCAAAAGTGCGGTATGACTTTCTTTTTATGTATTTTATAGGAGGAGTACGTTTTATTTTCCCCATCAACATATAGCTTGGAAGTGGCAGAAGTATACAACACGGAAGCACACCCGTTCCTGCAGACTCATTTATTTGAAGTACACCCGTTCCTGCAGACTCATTTATTTGAAGTACACCCGTTCCTGCAGACTCATATATTTGAAGTACACCCGTTCCTGCAGACTCATATATTTGAAGCACACCCGTTCCTGCAGACCCATTTATTTGAAGCACACCCGTTCCTGCAGACTCATATATTTGAAGCACACCCGTTCCTGCAGACTCATATATTTGAAGCACACCCCTTCCTGCAGACTCATATATTTGAAGTACACCCGTTCCTGCAGACTCATTTATTTGAAGTACACCCGTTCCTGCAGACTCATATATTTGAAGCACACCCGTTCCTGCAGACTCATTTATTTGAAGTACACCCGTTCCTGCAGACTCATTTATTTGAAGTACACCCGTTCCTGCAGACTCATATATTTGAAGTACACCCGTTCCTGCAGACTCATATATTTGAAGCACACCCGTTCCTGCAGACTCATATATTTGAAGCACACCCGTTCCTGCAGACCCATTTATTTGAAGCACACCCGTTCCTGCAGACCCATATATTTGAAGCACACCCGTTCCTGCAGACCCATTTATTTGAAGCACACCCGTTCCTGCAGACCCATATATTTGAAGCACACCCGTTCCTGCAGACCCATTTATTTGAAGCACACCCGTTCCTGCAGACCCATATATTTGAAGCACACCCGTTCCTGCAGACTCATATATTTGAAGCACACCCGTTCCTGCAGACTCATATATTTGAAGCACACCCGTTCCTGCAGACTCATATATTTGAAGCACACCCGTTCCTGCAGACCCATATATTTGAAGCACACCCGTTCCTGCAGACTCATTTATTTGAAGCACACCCGTTCCTGCAGACCCATATATTTGAAGCACACCCGTTCCTGCAGACCCATATATTTGAAGCACACCCGTTCCTGCAGACTCATATATTTGAAGCACACCCGTTCCTGCAGACCCATTTATTTGAAGCACACCCGTTCCTGCAGACCCATATATTTGAAGCACACCCGTTCCTGCAGACTCATATATTTGAAGCACACCCGTTCCTGCAGACTCATATATTTGAAGCACACCCGTTCCTGCAGACCCATTTATTTGAAGCACACCCGTTCCTGCAGACCCATTTATTTGAAGTACACCCGTTCCTGCAGACTCATATATTTGAAGCACACCCGTTCCTGCAGACTCATATATTTGAAGCACACCCGTTCCTGCAGACTCATATATTTGAAGCACACCCGTTCCTGCAGACTCATATATTTGAAGCACACCCGTTCCTGCAGACTCATATATTTGAAGCACACCCATATATTTGGTTGAGAAATTGATTTTGGGGCGTAGCAAAAATGATGCGGCAAATTCTTGATTTATTTTTTAAAATGTCAATAAAAAGTTTTCACGCGCAAAAATAAAAGTGATGTTTTTATTTAACCTTACAACAGTCAAGTCTTGATGTAGCAGCTAATCCAGTGACGGTTGGCGCTGTGGTGACTGATGTGATAGAAACAAGTTCGACTGATGTCCGAAATCTGCAGTCTCTGTATATGTATAGATAGGGGTAGTTAAACATGTAGATTTTACTGGGTGACATATTCTCCTGTGTGTATTACATGCTATATGTATACCATGTTGGCAATCGTCCGTTTCCATTTGAATTTCTGATCTATTTGAGTATTTTACTTTCAATTTTCCGTCATCAGAATTTAGTATGGGATGCAATACATTGGGTTGCATCAAGTTGACGGGCACGCACGCACCTGATTGTTCAACAGTATCTGATGAAGACCCTTAGGGAACCTTTTTTCACTGTCTTGGGAAGTAAAATGTTCTGGTTTTATCAAATTCAAGATGTGGGTTCAAATATAGTTTATGAACGACTACATTCAGACTTGGAAAAGCACGTGACATTATCCGTTCAATGTGGCCGGTATATATATATATATATTCTCATGAACTCGAATCCGACGGTCAAAACTGATAACCTCCATACTTTGAGTGTTATACAAAATAACCGTCTGGACCACTGTACCACTGTACCACTGTTGCATTTGACAGTCATGACATCGCTTTCACATGCTGTATTCTCTGATAGTCACTGATTTATAAACGATTTGAACATTCAAATGGCGTCGACAAGCTCCGGAATTTATACCAGTTCAACTTGCACTTGACAAACCAGTATAAGCCACATCATGACACTTTTTGTTTGAAGTCCAAAGCGGAAGTAAGGATACATTGCAAGCTTTTCACTTTGATCAGTATTTCTTCTCATATTCATATTCATTTCAGCTGCATAGAGGAGATTATATATAAGTCTCAGTTTACGAACGCAAACAAACAGTCATGTATATTAAGAAACAAAACGTTGAGCGCATTACACAATTTTACAGCTGGTATGCCATAACATTGAATAGCTCATATTAATTATTATGTCTCAACTTGCGCTTTGTCCTCAAGTAATTTAACCAAACAACTGACTCAAGTCACATAATTAGCTCGCACTTCCACTTCAAATAATGTGTTTGTACCTTGTAATTCAGCTTCTGAACCTGGGGCTATCGGACACGTCCCACGATACACTTCCAGTAACCGCTATACAGTCACACCAGATCAAAGTGAATACGAAGAGACGAAAAACCGATTCCATTAACATTTAATTATAGATTTTCATGATGTCATTATACCAAGCACATTGTCACTTGGATTGACCTACATGAAGCCCTTCCGTCCTTTCAGTTCGTGTTGAACAAGCAGACGCTAAATGCAAACAGTTTCCTCGGACCAAGCTCAATGAACCGTGTCACAAATTGCATTTATACCTTTGTACGTCAGGCCGAGTCAAGAGATGATAAAAGACTATATTCCAAGCGACTGTCGATATTATAAACTGGCATGTGAAGAGTCGAGACGGGGTCGATGAAGCGGAACGACACAACAATGTCGGGGGCGTACAGACAGCACTGAGCTGTGTTTACACAGGCCCAGACAGTGCCACTACACGCTCGCTACATAGCCCTTCTTTACACTTGTCAAGGAGTCGACACGAAAGCAGTTTGTGAAAAGTAAACTCACCGGCGACTGGTTTGTGACTGTTGTTTGGGGTGTATTGTTGAGACGTTATCTTTCCGACAGTATCATGAGATAGAGTAAATTCACGGGGTGTTAATCAACAACATGTGTACACTTCATATGGGGGCTCAAGTTAAACATTCACTTGGGGGTTTGTCGGTGCTAACATTATTTGAATTGAGAACATTATATGGAGAACAACTTCTTTATTCATGATATGCGACGTTTCGAAATAGATTCTTGTGTCGTTATCAAGCTGATGGATACATGATGATGGTGGTTGGTATATATATATATAGAGAGAGTATGTAATAGAAGCGCTTCCGAGATCATCTCCAGTTGGATTCGAACCCGGGACCTCCAAGTGAACATTTAACTTGAGGCCTGATATGAATTGTACACATATTGTTGATTAACAGGGTGATTAACCCAGGGTGTATCAACGTTGGGCAGGAGATCAACTCCAGTGGGATTCGAACCCGGGACCTCCGGGTGACAGTTGAGCTCAAGGGGTCTCACCCTGCCTCACATGGACATGTAGGACTCGGATCTGGGTGAGGTTGTAGAATACAGCGTCTCGGGCACGCTCTAGTCTGCTCCCGAGACAATAATAATATATTCTAGAACACCACCCAACACTTCTCCCGGATACTAGCTCCACTAAGAAAACCCGCCAAACCCTTCATCACCAACTCCGCCGACTCAGTTTGCAGAAAGCTCAGTCAACCCTGACCCTATCATCAACCTGACGTACAGGATCTTTCAACACCAAAGTCAACCACTTCACGAAATAGTGACATTTGTAACCCGACGCCCGCTGTTTGTTCTGTCTTCATGGCATTGTCCCTTCTACAAGAGGTGTATGTTCACAATAAAGAAGTTGCTAGCCAAAATATCGTGTTTTCGTATGTATTCCACTTTTTAATTCCCTTCGAATTAAGCTGTTTAGATCTATAATAAGTCAGTGACACTGTATTCGAGTAAAGGTAATTTTGGAAACGTATCCATACCAGACAATTTAAAGGTATTTATTTGGTTTGTAGTGATTAAAATTCTCACGCGTAAAACTCGGAAGTGTCCCCACCATTATTGATGTCGGAGAAAGTGGATTGCGAATGCACTTGACACACGTTCTGTAAAGATGTACTTGACACACGTTCTGTAAAGATGTACTTGACACACGTTCTGTAA
The DNA here is from genome assembly GCA_936450465.1 of Gibbula magus. Taxonomy (NCBI): domain Eukaryota; kingdom Metazoa; phylum Mollusca; class Gastropoda; order Trochida; family Trochidae; genus Gibbula; species Gibbula magus. The sequence goes on along the minus strand of OW388291.1, from coordinate 91,496,188 downwards.
AGATGTACTTGACACACGTTCTGTAAAGATGTACTTGACACACGTTCTGTAAAGATGTACTTGACACACGTTCTGTAAAGATGTATTTGACACACGTTCTGTAAAGATGTATTTGACACACGTTCTGTAAAGATGTACTTGACACACGTTCTGTAAAGATGTACTTGACACACGTTCTGTAAAGATGTATTTGACACACGTTCTGTAAAGATGTACTTGACACACGTTCTGTAAAGATGTATTTGACACACGTTCTGTAAAGATGTATTTGACACACGTTCTGTAAAGATGTATTTGACACACGTTCTGTAAAGATGTACTTGACACACGTTCTGTAAAGATGTACTTGACACACGTTCTGTAAAGATGTACTTGACACACGTTCTGTAAAGATGTACTTGACACACGTTCTGTAAAGATGTACTTGACACACGTTCTGTAAAGATGTATTTGACACACGTTCTGTAAAGATGTACTTGACACACGTTCTGTAAAGATGTACTTGACACACGTTCTGTAAAGATGTACTTGACACACGTTCTGTAAAGATGTACTTGACACACGTTCTGTAAAGATGTACTTGACACACGTTCTGTAAAGATGTACTTGACACACGTTCTGTAAAGATGTACTTGACACACGTTCTGTAAAGATGTACTTGACACACGTTCTGTAAAGATGTATTTGACACACGTTCTGTAAAGATGTACTTGACACACGTTCTGTAAAGATGTACTTGACACACGTTCTGTAAAGATGTACTTGACACACGTTCTGTAAAGATGTACTTGACACACGTTCTGTAAAGATGTATTTGACACACGTTCTGTAAAGATGTACTTGACACACGTTCTGTAAAGATGTACTTGACACACGTTCTGTAAAGATGTATTTGACACACGTTCTGTAAAGATGTACTTGACACACGTTCTGTAAAGATGTACTTGACACACGTTCTGTAAAGATGTATTTGACACACGTTCTGTAAAGATGTACCTGACACACGTTCTGTAAAGATGTACTTGACACACGTTCTGTAAAGATGTACTTGACACACGTTCTGTAAAGATGTACTTGACACACGTTCTGTAAAGATGTACTTGACACACGTTCTGTAAAGATGTACTTGACACACGTTCTGTAAAGATGTATTTGACACACGTTCTGTAAAGATGTACTTGACACACGTTCTGTAAAGATGTACTTGACACACGTTCTGTAAAGATGTATTTGACACACGTTCTGTAAAGATGTACTTGACACACGTTCTGTAAAGATGTACTTGACACACGTTCTGTAAAGATGTATTTGACACACGTTCTGTAAAGATGTACTTGACACACGTTCTGTAAAGATGTACTTGACACACGTTCTGTAAAGATGTACTTGACACACGTTCTGTAAAGATGTACTTGACACACGTTCTGTAAAGATGTACTTGACACACGTTCTGTAAAGATGTATTTGACACACGTTCTGTAAAGATGTACTTGACACACGTTCTGTAAAGATGTACTTGACACACGTTCTGTAAAGATGTACTTGACACACGTTCTGTAAAGATGTACTTGACACACGTTCTGTAAAGATGTACTTGACACACGTTCTGTAAAGATGTACTTGACACACGTTCTGTAAAGATGTATTTGACACACGTTCTGTAAAGATGTACTTGACACACGTTCTGTAAAGATGTACTTGACACACGTTCTGTAAAGATGTACTTGACACACGTTCTGTAAAGATGTACTTGACACACGTTCTGTAAAGATGTACTTGACACACGTTCTGTAAAGATGTACTTGACACACGTTCTGTAAAGATGTATTTGACACACGTTCTGTAAAGATGTACTTGACACACGTTCTGTAAAGATGTACTTGACACACGTTCTGTAAAGATGTACTTGACACACGTTCTGTAAAGATGTACTTGACACACGTTCTGTAAAGATGTACTTGACACACGTTCTGTAAAGATGTACTTGACACACGTTCTGTAAAGATGTACTTGACACACGTTCTGTAAAGATGTACTTGACACACGTTCTGTAAAGATGTATTTGACACACGTTCTGTAAAGATGTACTTGACACACGTTCTGTAAAGATGTACTTGACACACGTTCTGTAAAGATGTACTTGACACACGTTCTGTAAAGATGTACTTGACACACGTTCTGTAAAGATGTATTTGACACACGTTCTGTAAAGATGTACTTGACACACGTTCTGTAAAGATGTACTTGACACACGTTCTGTAAAGATGTATTTGACACACGTTCTGTAAAGATGTACTTGACACACGTTCTGTAAAGATGTACTTGACACAAGTTCTGTAAAGATGTATTTGACACACGTTCTGTAAAGATGTACCTGACACACGTTCTGTAAAGATGTACTTGACACACGTTCTGTAAAGATGTACTTGACACACGTTCTGTAAAGATGTACTTGACACACGTTCTGTAAAGATGTACTTGACACACGTTCTGTAAAGATGTACTTGACACACGTTCTGTAAAGATGTATTTGACACACGTTCTGTAAAGATGTACTTGACACACGTTCTGTAAAGATGTACTTGACACACGTTCTGTAAAGATGTATTTGACACACGTTCTGTAAAGATGTACTTGACACACGTTCTGTAAAGATGTACTTGACACACGTTCTGTAAAGATGTATTTGACACACGTTCTGTAAAGATGTACTTGACACACGTTCTGTAAAGATGTACTTGACACACGTTCTGTAAAGATGTACTTGACACACGTTCTGTAAAGATGTACTTAACACACGTTCTGTAAAGATGTACTCATGTACTCACATTTCGTACATCACAGTATGCATAGTATCATTTTCATGTCTGTTCAAATATACATGGGGTGCCCAAATCGCCTTTTCAAGATGTTTCTGGCCACAATGTTTGGTCATTCAGTTTTAAAAAAACTTGACAGTAGAATTGTAATGAATAAAAGATGTTGTCGACATAACTTACCTTCTTGGGTTTAAATTTGTCGACGAAACATTACTGTAGGACGTCACAAAACAAGCCAACAATCGCTTTTGGACGCTTCTATCCGTCTAGTTGTGGAGATTAAAAAATGACGATTTCTGAAAAATAATGAATTGATGTAACGCTGTTTCAGTCGTATTTATGTCCCGTGGAACTAGTTTGTATTGTATATGGGAACGTTTCTTTTGTACGTGAGTGTATGTAATATAACTACAACACACGAATATGCACACTAGGTGTAATTCCGACTATATAATTCCGCGTATTACAAGGCCGTTATTCGTCGAAAAAAGTAATTATCATATATTTGGCTTTTGGTTAAAAAAGGTCGAGTGATATAATTTGAACTCAAATCAACACAATCAACCAATACACCTACAGAAACTAGAACTTGTAACATATGTAATTCAAATGTTATTGCAGAAATATTACATTATATTGTATATTGTATCGCCTGAAACTCCAAGAAACAACTTTTCACTAAATAAATATAATAAAACTGCAGTCTTAATTCGTATACACTCGTTACCTCCAAGAAAAGAAAGTAATTGAAATCACTACCACAATTTGAAAACATTATTTCAAGAACATGGCAATAAACTTGTTCAATCCAATTTATAAACATTGAATTGTCATAAAGTCACTAGTGTATGCAGAAAACACTGTGTACTGTACTGTACTCTTATACCACCACACTGTGTACTGTACTGTACTCTTATACCACCACACTGTGTACTGTACTGTACTCTTATACCACCACACTGTGTACTGTACTGTACTCTTATACCACCACACTGTGTACTGTACTGTACTCTTATACCACCACACTGTGTACTGTACTGTACTCTTATACCACCACACTGTGTACTGTACTGTACTCTTATACCACCACAGTGTGTACTGTACTGTACTCTTATACCACCACACTGTGTACTGTACTGTGCTCTTATACCACCACACTGTGTACTGTACTGTGCTCTTATACCATCACACTGTGTAGTGTACTGTACTCTTATACCACCACACTGTGTACTGTACTGTACTCTTATACCACCACACTGTGTACTGTACTGTACTGTACTCTTATACCACCACACTGTGTACTGTACTGTACTCTTATACCACCACACTGTGTACTGTACTGTACTCTTATACCACCACACTGTGTACTGTACTGTGCTCTTATACCACCACACTGTGTACTGTACTGTGCTCTTATACCATCACACTGTGTAGTGTACTGTACTCTTATACCACCACACTGTGTACTGTACTGTACTCTTATACCACCACACTGTGTACTGTACTGTACTGTACTCTTATACCACCACACTGTGTACTGTACTGTACTCTTATACCACCACACTGTGTGCTGTACTGTACTCTTATACCACCACACTGTGTACTGTACTGTACTCTTATACCACCACACTGTGTACTGTACTGTACTCTTATACCACCACACTGTGTAGTGTACTGTACTCTTATACCACCACACTGTGTACTGTACTGTGCTCTTATACCACCACACTGTGTACTGTACTGTGCTCTTATACCATCACACTGTGTACTGTACTGTGCTCTTATACCACCACACTGTGTACTGTACTGTACTCTTATACCACCACACTGTGTACTGTACTGTACTCTTATACCACCACACTGTGTACTGTACTGTACTCTTATACCACCACACTGTGTACTGTACTGTACTCTTATACCACCACACTGTGTAGTGTACTGTACTCTTATACCACCACACTGTGTACTGTACTGTACTCTTATACCATCACACTGTGTACTGTACTGTGCTCTTATACCATCACACTGTGTACTGTACTGTACTCTTATACCACCACACTGTGTACTGTACTGTACTCTTATACCACCACACTGTGTACTGTACTGTGCTCTTATACCATCACACTGTGTACTGTACTGTACTCTTATACCACCACACTGTGTACTGTACTGTACTCTTATACCACCACACTGTGTACTGTACTGTACTCTTATACCACCACACTGTGTACTGTACTGTACTCTTATATCACCACACTGTGTACTGTACTGTACTCTTATACCACCACACTGTGTACTGTACTGTACTCTTATACCACCACACTGTGTACTGTACTGTACTCTTATACCACCACACTGTGTACTGTACTGTATTCTTATACCACCACACTGTGTACTGTACTGTACTCTTATACCACCACACTGTGTACTGTACTGTACTCTTATACCATCACACTGTGTACTGTACTGTACTCTTATACCATCACACTGTGTACTGTACTGTACTCTTATACCACCACACTGTGTACTGTACTGTACTCTTATACCACCACACTGTGTACTGTACTGTACTCTTATACCACCACACTGTGTACTGTACTGTACTCTTATACCACCACACTGTGTACTGTACTGTGCTCTTATACCATCACACTGTGTACTGTACTGTACTCTTATACCACCACACTGTGTACTGTACTGTACTCTTATACCACCACACTGTGTACTGTACTGTGCTCTTATACCATCACACTGTGTACTGTACTGTACTCTTATACCACCACACTGTGTACTGTACTGTACTCTTATACCACCACACTGTGTACTGTACTGTACTCTTATACCACCACACTGTGTACTGTACTGTACTCTTATACCACCACACTGTGTACTGTACTGTGCTCTTATACCACCACACTGTGTACTGTACTGTGCTCTTATACCATCACACTGTGTACTGTACTGTACTCTTATACCACCACACTGTGTACTGTACTGTGCTCTTATACCATCACACTGTGTACTGTACTGTACTCTTATACCACCACACTGTGTACTGTACTGTACTCTTATACCACCACACTGTGTACTGTACTGTGCTCTTATACCATCACACTGTGTACTGTACTGTACTCTTATACCACCACACTGTGTACTGTACTGTACTCTTATACCACCACACTGTGTACTGTACTGTACTCTTATACCACCACACTGTGTACTGTACTGTACTCTTATACCATCACACTGTGTACTGTACTGTACTCTTATACCACCACACTGTGTACTGTACTGTACTCTTATACCACCACACTGTGTACTGTACTGTACTCTTATACCATCACACTGTGTACTGTACTGTACTCTTATACCACCACACTGTGTACTGTACTGTGCTCTTATACCATCACACTGTGTACTGTACTGTACTCTTATACCACCACACTGTGTACTGTACTGTACTCTTATACCACCACACTGTGTACTGTACTGTGCTCTTATACCATCACACTGTGTACTGTACTGTACTCTTATACCACCACACTGTGTACTGTACTGTACTCTTATACCACCACACTGTGTACTGTACTGTACTCTTATACCACCACACTGTGTACTGTACTGTACTCTTATACCACCACACTGTGTACTGTACTGTACTCTTATACCACCACACTGTGTACTGTACTGTGCTCTTATACCATCACACTGTGTACTGTACTGTACTCTTATACCACCACACTGTGTACTGTACTGTGCTCTTATACCATCACACTGTGTACTGTACTGTACTCTTATACCACCACACTGTGTACTGTACTGTACTCTTATACCACCACACTGTGTACTGTACTGTGCTCTTATACCATCACACTGTGTACTGTACTGTACTCTTATACCACCACACTGTGTACTGTACTGTACTCTTATACCACCACACTGTGTACTGTACTGTGCTCTTATACCATCACACTGTGTACTGTACTGTACTCTTATACCACCACACTGTGTACTGTACTGTACTCTTATACCACCACACTGTGTACTGTACTGTACTCTTATACCACCACACTGTGTACTGTACTGTACTCTTATACCACCACACTGTGTACTGTACTGTGCTCTTATACCACCACACTGTGTACTGTACTGTGCTCTTATACCATCACACTGTGTACTGTACTGTACTCTTATACCACCACACTGTGTACTGTACTGTGCTCTTATACCATCACACTGTGTACTGTACTGTACTCTTATACCACCACACTGTGTACTGTACTGTACTCTTATACCACCACACTGTGTACTGTACTGTACTCTTATACCACCACACTGTGTACTGTACTGTGCTCTTATACCATCACACTGTGTACTGTACTGTACTCTTATACCACCACACTGTGTACTGTACTGTACTCTTATACCACCACACTGTGTACTGTACTGTACTCTTATACCACCACACTGTGTACTGTACTGTGCTCTTATACCACCACACTGTGTACTGTACTGTGCTCTTATACCATCACACTGTGTACTGTACTGTACTCTTATACCACCACACTGTGTACTGTACTGTACTCTTATACCACCACACTGTGTACTGTACTGTACTCTTATACCATCACACTGTGTACTGTACTGTACTCTTATACCACCACACTGTGTAGTGTACTGTACTCTTATACCACCACACTGTGTACTGTACTGTACTCTTATACCACCACACTGTGTACTGTACTGTACTCTTATACCACCACACTGTGTACTGTACTGTACTCTTATACCACTACACTGTGTACTGTACTGTACTCTTATACCACCACACTGTGTGCTGTACTGTACTCTTATACCACCACACTGTGTACTGTACTGTACTCTTATACCACTACACTGTGTACTGTACTGTACTCTTATACCACCACACTGTGTACTGTACTGTACTCTTATACTACCACACTGTGTACTGTACTGTACTCTTATACCATCACACTGTGTACTGAACTGTACTCTTATACCACCACACTGTGTACTGTACTGTACTCTTATACCACCACACTGTGTACTGTACTGTACTCTTATACCATCACACTGTGTACTGTACTGTACTCTTATACCACCACACTGTGTACTGTACTGTACTCTTATACCACCACACTGTGTACTGTACTGTACTCTTATACCACCACACTGTGTACTGAACTGTACTCTTATACCACCACACTGTGTACTGTACTGTATTCTTATACCACCACACTGTGTACTGTACTGTGCTCTTATACCATCACACTGTGTACTGTACTGTACTCTTATACCACCACACTGTGTACTGTACTGTATTCTTATACTACCACACTGTGTACTGTACTGTATTCTTATACTACCACACTGTGTACTGTACTGTACTCTTATACCACCACACTGTGTACTGTACTGTGCTCTTATACCATCACACTGTGTACTGTACTGTACTCTTATACCACCACACTGTGTACTGTACTGTGCTCTTATACCATCACACTGTGTACTGTACTGTACTCTTATACCACCACACTGTGTACTGTACTGTACTCTTATACCATCACACTGTGTACTGTACTGTACTCTTATACCACCACACTGTGTACTGTACTGTACTCTTATACCACAACACTGTGTACTGTACTGTACTCTTATACCACCACACTGTGTACTGTACTGTGCTCTTATACCATCACACTGTGTACTGTACTGTACTCTTATACCAACACACTGTATACTGTACTGTACTCTTATACCACCACACTGTGTACTGTACTGTACTCTTATACCATCACACTGTGTACTGTACTGTACTCTTATACCACCACACTGTGTACTGTACTGTACTCTTATACCACCACACTGTGTACTGTACTGTACTCTTATACCACCACACTGTATACTGTACTGTACTCTTATACCACCACACTGTGTTCTGTACTGTACTCTTATACCACCACACTGTATACTGTACTGTACTCTTATACCACCACACTGTGTACTGTACTGTACTCTTATACCACCACACTGTTGCTGTACTGTACTCTTATACCACCACACTGTGTACTGTACTGTACTCTTATACCACTACACTGTGTACTGTACTGTACTCTTATACCACCACACTGTGTACTGTACTGTACTCTTATACCACCACACTGTGTACTGTACTGTACTCTTATACCACCACACTGTGTACTGTACTGTGCTCTTATACCACCACACTGTGTACTGTACTGTACTCTTATACCATCACACTGTGTACTGTACTGTACTCTTATACCACCACACTGTGTACTGTACTGTACTCTTATACCACCACACTGTGTACTGTACTGTTCTCTTATACCACCACACTGTGTACTGTACTGTACTCTTATACCACCACACTGTGTAGTGTACTGTACTCTTATACCACCACACTGTGTACTGTACTGTACTCTTATACCACCACACTGTGTACTGTACTGTACTCTTATACCACCACACTGTGTACTGTACTGTACTCTTATACCACCACACTGTGTACTGTACTGTACTCTTATACCACCACACTGTGTACTGTACTGTACTCTTATACTACCACACTGTGTACTACTCTTATACCACCACACTGTGTACTGTACTGTACTCTTATACTACCACACTGTGTACTGTACTGTACTCTTATACCACCACACTGTGTACTGAACTGTATTCTTATACCACCACACTGTGTACTGTACTGTGCTCTTATACTACCACACTGTGTACTGTACTGTACTCTTATACCACTACATTGTGTACTGTACTGTGCTCTTATACCATCACACTGTGTACTGTACTGTGCTCTTATACCACCACACTGTGTACTGTACTGTACTCTTATACCATCACACTGTGTACTGTACTGTGCTCTTATACCATCACACTGTGTGCTGTACTGTGCTCTTATACCACCACACTGTGTACTGTACTGTATTCTTATACCACCACACTGTATACTGTACTGTATTCTTATACTACCACACTGTGTACTGTACTGTACTCTTATACCATCACACTGTGTACTGTACTGTGCTCTTATACCATCACACTGTGTACTGTACTGTGCTCTTATACCACCACACTGTGTACTGTACTGTACTCTTATACCACCACACTGTGTACTGTACTGTATTCTTATACCACCACACTGTATACTGTACTGTACTCTTATACCACTACATTGTGTACTGTACTGTATTCTTATACCACCACACTGTGTACTGTACTGTACTCTTATACCACTACATTGTGTACTGTACTGTGCTCTTATACCACCACACTGTGTACTGTACTGTACTCTTATACCACCACACTGTATACTGTACTGTATTCTTATACTACCACACTGTGTACTGTACTGTACTCTTATACCATCACACTGTGTACTGTACTGTACTCTTATACCATCACACTGTGTACTGTACTGTGCTCTTATACCACCACACTGTGTACTGTACTGTACTCTTATACCACCACACTGTGTACTGTACTGTACTCTTATACCACCACACTGTGTACTGTACTGTATTCTTATACCACCACACTGTGTACTGTACTGTACTCTTATACCACCACACTGTGTACTGTACTGTACTCTTATACCACCACACTGTGTACTGTACTGTATTCTTATACTACCACACTGTGTACTGTACTGTACTCTTATACCACCACACTGTGTACTGTACTGTACTCTTATACCACCACACTGTGTACTGTACTGTACTCTTATACCACCACACTGTGTACTGTACTGTACTCTTATACCACCACACTGTGTACTGAACTGTATTCTTATACCACCACACTGTGTACTGTACTGTGCTCTTATACTACCACACTGTGTACTGTACTGTACTCTTATACCACTACATTGTGTACTGTACTGTGCTCTTATACCATCACACTGTGTACTGTACTGTGCTCTTATACCACCACACTGTGTACTGTACTGTACTCTTATACCACCACACTGTGTACTGTACTGTACTCTTATACCATCACACTGTGTACTGTACTGTACTCTTATACCACCACACTGTGTACTGTACTGTATTCTTATACCACCACACTGTGTACTGTACTGTACTCTTATACCACCACACTGTGTACTGTACTGTACTCTTATACTACCACACTGTGTACTGTACTGTACTCTTATACCACTACACTGTGTACTGTACTGTACTCTTATACCACCACACTGTGTACTGTACTGTACTGTACTCTTATACCACCACACTGTGTACGGTACTGTGCTCTTATACCATCACACTGTGTACTGTACTGTACTCTTATACCACCACACCGTGTACTGTACTGTGCTCTTATACCACCACACTGTGTACTGTACTGTACTCTTATACCACTACACTGTGTACTGTACTGTACTCTTATACCACCACACTGTGTACTGTACTGTACTCTTATACCACCACACTGTGTACTGTACTGTACTGTTATACCACCACACTGTGTACTGTACTGTACTCTTATACTACCACACTGTGTACTGTACTGTACTCTTATACCACCACACTGTGTACTGTACTGTACTCTTATACCATCACACTGTGTACTGTACTGTACTCTTATACCACCACACTGTGTACTGTACTGTATTCTTATACCACCACACTGTGTACTGTACTGTACTCTTATACCACCACACTGTGTACTGTACTGTACTCTTATACCACCACACTGTGTACTGTACTGTACTCTTATACCACCACACTGTGTGCTGTACTGTACTCTTATACCACCACACTGTGTACTGTACTGTACTCTTATACCACCACACTGTGTACTGTACTGTACTCTTATACCACCACACTGTGTACTGTACTGTACTCTTATACCATCACACTGTGTACTGTACTGTGCTCTTATACCATCACACTGTGTACTGTACTGTACTCTTATACCACCACACTGTGTACTGTACTGTACTCTTATACCACCACACTGTGTACTGTACTGTACTCTTATACCACCACACTGTGTACTGTACTGTACTCTTATACCATCACACTGTGTACTGAACTGTACTCTTATACCACCACACTGTGTACTGTACTGTACTCTTATACCACCACACTGTGTACTGTACTGTACTCTTATACCACCACACTGTGTACTGTTTGGTCCTGATGACTAATAAAGAATCTCGAATAAATAAACACAAATATCTACACCCAAATTCGCTCTTGTGTGCCACCAATATCTTTAGCGAAACGTGGCTATTGTGTGCCATAAATATCTATTGCCAAACTTTGCAATTGTGCGCCACCAATATCTATACCGAAACGTCACTATTGTGCGCCACTTATATCTATTGCTAATCTTTGCTATTGTATGTCACCAATATTTATACCGAAACATTGCTATTGTACTGGAGAAGAAGAGTAAAATAAGTTTTTAGATCATGACCCCTGTGATCCACATTTGGGGTCACAGGGTCAAAAAATCTACAATTTAGAATCCTTAATGGCCAAGGAGTCTGCACACAACTTTTCAGCTCTCTCGACCTTATGGTACTGGAGAAGAAGATGGAAATAGGTTTCTGAGGTCGTGACCCCTGTGACCCTATTTAGGGTCATGGGGTCATGATATCTACAATTTAGAATCCTCGTTGGCCAAGGAGTTTGCACACAACTTTTCAGCTCTCTCGACCTTATGGTACTGGAGAAGAAGATGGAAATAGGTTTCTGAGGTCGTGACCCCTGTGACCCTATTTAGGGTCATGGGGTCATGATATCTACAATTTAGAATCCCCATTGGCAAAGGAGTCTGCACACAACATTTCAGCTTTTTAGAGCTTTTGGTACTGGAGAAGAATATGAAAATAGGTTTTTAAGGTCGTGACCCTATTTGGGGTCACGGGGTCACGAAATCTACAATTTAGGATCCTCATTGGCCAAGGACTTTGTACATAACATTTCAGCTCTCTAGACCTTTTGGTACTGGAGTAGAAGATGAAAATAGGTTTTAAAGGATGTGACCCCTGTGACCCTATTTGGGGTCACAGGGTCACCGATTCTACAATTAAGAATCCCCATTGGCCAAGGAGTATGTAACATATATACTATTGAATGTTTGATTTTATTTCTCGGAATGTTTTCTTTAATTGTGCCGTAGATCAAGTTGCCTCCTTCAAGTCCCCTCGTGACAGAGTCGCCCGTTGCCTTATCACTTTACATTCCGGACATTTGTTAGTTAAAAACATGACCGTTTCCGAGTCGAGTGTCGCTGTCGAGTTGTGTCGCTTGAGTCGGAGTACCGGGCGTCATTGTTCTCTCGTATTCCGTTAACTTGATCAGCAGCAGTACCGTTACCTGATCACACCTTGCTTTATTTACGAAGTGGCCCTGATTGTGAATATGCTTGGTATTGCATGACCGTCTAATACAAGAGCGGGTTACAGAAGCTTGTGCAGCACAGCGTGGTTCGAATCGCGTGCTCGACAAGGCAGCGAGAGGCGCGCGCAGCTCAAACTAACGACCCAATCACTCACAGACTTTACCTGTCCAGGCACCACATTCGGTGGAGAATTTTATAACAGTCGCCGAAGTAAGTCTTATTGTTTGGTAGCTCAGGCGCTCCTATTTATTTTCTTATCTAGAGTTTCATTTGAAATGAAAAGTTAATCTCCAAAAGAACTGATACCAAATTTTCAACAACGTCAAATACAAAACTGCCTACTTGTTAAAGTGATTTTGTGTGATTTTTGAATGAAAGTTAAATTCTTTGAAAAACTTTTTTTGTAAAGAGGTATCCACAATTTCATTCATCAGGGTACATCTATTCAAGTACGCAACTGGTGCTACAATCACTTTTTATGTCTGTTCAAGTACGCTACTGGTGCTACAATCTCTTTTTTATGTCTGTTCAAGTACGCAACTGGTGCTACAATCACTTTTTATGTCTGTTCAAATACGCAACTGGTGCTACAATCTCTTTTTATGTCTATTCAATTACGCAACTGGTGCTACAATCACTTTTTATGTCTGTTCAAATACGCATCTGGTGCTACAATCACTTTTTATGTCTGTTCAAGTACGCAACTGGTGCTACAATCACTTTTTATGTCTGTTCAAATACGCAACTGGTGCTACAATCACTTTTTATGTCTGTTCAAGTACGCAACTGGTGCTACAATCACTTTTTATGTCTGTTCAAATACGCAACTGGTGCTACAATCACTTTTTATGTCTGTTCAAATACGCAACTGGTGCTACAATCACTTTTTATGTCTATTCAAGTACGCTACTGGTGCTACAATCACTTTTTCAAAATGTATCCTAGGCATGTTTTGGTATTTAAGTGGATGTTTTGAATATTGAATTTAAGTTAATAATACTATAGGTCGTCACAACCTATTTCAATGAACTATATTCCAAAACGACGATTATTAAAATCATGTTTTTTTCAGAAACATGAACAGATAAGGATTAAATAATAACGCATTTAGTTACGTTTGCTTCTGGAGACGTACGACTCTTCAAAATGGTTTGTTTTTCGGCTTTTTGCTCAATGTTCATTTATAAACATATACACTGGTACATTATAGTAGATTAGTTCTTATCCGGAAGGTAGTAGATATGATAAAATCCCGAAGGACATATATAAAAGATCAAGGCAAGAGGAAGCAGGAACAATACTTATTTTACAGTGAAAAAGTTCTTTAATTTGGAAACAAAGACTGTCACTTCCCGGGGACCCTTCTTGGAGTCTCCACAGACAACGACTTGGGTATAACATACACCCGACCACCGTGCTTCCGTGCCGACCCTCCACCACACAACACAAATAATCCCCACATAAAACTACACGTTGTATGAGCTCCCGGGTCTGGAGACCAGACACCTTTCAGCGCATACATGCAGTTCTCGGGAACATATACAATCAAACTCGTCATTCGGGGTACACTTACATCTCCTATTTATTGGTCTACGCTCTGTTATAGCTTCAAGTCGGTGTGTTGCTCAGTACACAGCGATCCAGTCCTGGGGAAAATAAAGATTAAGCTGTGAGGATCGTTGCAGACAGATTTTCTTGAAGCTTGAAGTCGACAGGGAGATGGTTTAGGTCGGTAATTATTGTTGTTATCTGCACAGTTATCGTTCTTTTAATCGCTGGCAGATTCCTTGTGCTTCGTGTCACTTCGGTGTCCGGTTTATCACGGCCCATTTGCAGCTAAACGTCGTTATGTATCACTCAAAGAGTCTCTTTAACCTAGCTTCGTTCCACATCATATCGGCTGGCATCATCCAATCACATCGAAGATCCGCGGGGTCCGTTTTAGACTCGCGGGAATGCTGACGCGTAGTGCACATTCAGGCACTAAGCTCTCGTCTTGTTTTCATTAGGTATACATATCATAAGCTATACTAACACTAAGCTCTACTTGCAACCTATTTATATTTCCAGGCAGTCTAAATGTACGGTTATCATTGTCGGTCATAGGAATGCGTGACTAACAACATGGATATCATATAATCTCTTATAGTTGTAAATTATTTTAAACTCTGTTAATAAGATACTTGTACAATACTGTGATAATGGTTTTGACATGCTTTGAAAGTAAATATCAAATCAAATAAAACTGTCGAATGCAACACAATACATCGGTTCTCGATATAATGAGAGGATGGTATAATGATATTCCTGATTATATATCAACGTATGTTCCAGGTTATTGAACCTTTCAAACATTAAATCTTATATCTATAAACATTAAGTATTTAAAATATGCAACGTTATCATTTTGTACTTTTAATTAACTGATCACATTTTAATATATCAGCCCTTAAAAGTATTTGATGAAAGTTGAATTAGGATCGCCTATTATTTGTATAGACTTTAAGATTGAATTAAAAATAATAGAGAGGTGGTTTTGTAGCGCCCACTTGGAAAACAGAAGTCTGGCATTGCATGTTCGCCCTTGGGTGTGAACCCGTTAAACATGGACAATTTTCATTCGGCGCATTCTGTTGGGCATAAATGTGATTTTAAAAAAGGAGGGCACATATTTGTTCACTTTTTAAACCCAACGCTAGACTGTGGTGACCTTGGGAAGATGAAAGGTTCCGGTGGCGGTGTGTAAATCAATGACACTCCAGCTTAGGAACACATTTGAAAGAGGGTTCTTCTATTTTTTAAAAGCCTTATAGTAACAAGTTGAGGCCAATAGTGCCGCAGACTGCCGAAATATTTGTCGTCTTCATTCTCTCACGATCTGAGGTCTTGTCGGGGCCAACTGACGACCCCGGGCAGGCCGCCGAAACACTGGAATGTTGTAGCCACACACAAGCAACTTAACACGCATATAGACGGAGAGAGGCTGCTAAAGACCTGTTGATTTACCGGTTTGGTCAAAGCCCGATTTGGTTGAAAAAAAGGAAGAGAGGCGAGGTGCTGACTTGTCGCTTGGCCTCGGTCAATATTGACATTGCGAGGGAGTCTATTGTAGCTTGCAGCTTCACTCTTTTATCTGCCGCGTTTGGCAATGCATAGTTTTTTCGGGTGGGCCCGTCTATACCTCAATCCTTTTTTTGCAGAACGACGATGTGCGGGTATTAATCTCACTCCCGTTTCATATTATTTCCTGTCCTGACACAGCGATGGATTGAGAAATAGTACAGGTGTCGGTACCACATGTTGACACCGTGTCCATTAAATCGGACATTGAAGCATCAGTCCGACTGGACTACAGACCAGACACGTCTCTCGTCTCATCTTACCTCGATCTCGGGCTCGTGTTTGTTTTCATTTACAAACTTCCCGTCTCAGGTAGAACAGAACCTACCCTCCGTCATGGCTGACCCCTGGTCACTTTACGCTCTCGTTCCTCTTAACGACTTTGTGTAAATAAAAGCCTTTGCACAGTCTAGATCCTTAGTCAGTGTAAAGACTTTTAGTTAAACTGACGTTAATCAGTATGTTTAACACACTATCAGTCTAGATCCTCAGTCAGTGTAAAGATTTTTAGTTAAACTGACGTTAATCAGTATGTTTAACACACTATCAGTCTAGATCCTCAGTCAGTGTAAAGACTTTTAGTTAAACTGACGTTAATCAGTATGTTTAACACACTATCAGTCTAGATCCTCAGTCAGTGTAAAGACTTTTAGTTAAACTGACGTTAATCAGTATGTTTAACACACTATCAGTCTAGATCCTCAGTCAGTGTAAAGACTTTTAGTTAAACTGACGTTAATCAGTATGTTTAACACACTATCAGTCTAGATCCTCAGTCAGTGTAAAGACTTTTAGTTAAACTGACGTTAATCAGTATGTTTAACACACTATCAGTCTAGATCCTCAGTCAGTGTAAAGACTTTTAGTTAAACTGACGTTAATCAGTATGTTTAACACACTATCAGTCTAGATCCTCAGTCAGTGTAAAGACTTTTAGTTAAACTGACGTTAATCAGTATGTTTAACACACTATCAGTCTAGATCCTCAGTCAGTGTAAAGACTTTTAGTTAAACTGACGTTAATCAGTATGTTTAACACACTATCAGTCTAGATCCTCAGTCAGTGTAAAGACTTTTAGTTAAACTGACGTTAATCAGTATGTTTAACACACTATCAGTCTAGATCCTCAGTCAGTGTAAAGACTTTTAGTTAAACTGACGTTAATCAGTATGTTTAACACACTACCAGTCTAGATTTATAGAGTCGAGATTCGAAAGTGCAAAACCATGAACATACCATTAAGAAATACAATGCATCATTTCCAAAAAGTATGTAATATGTATTAAAGGCTCGTATTGTACATTTGTATATTGTATATTGTATATTGTATATTTTTCCAAAAAATGTTCTGGTTAATTCAGGCATTGTACACATTGACTGGTTAATTCAGGCATTGTACACATTGACTGGTTAATTCAGGCATTGTACACATTGACTGGTTAATTCAGGCATTGTACACATTGACTGGTTAATTCAGGCGTTGTACACATTGACTGGTTAATTCAGGCATTGTACACATTGACTGGTTAATTCAGGCATTGTACACATTGACTGGTTAATTCAGGCGTTGTACACATTGACTGGTTATTTCAGGCATTGTACACATTGACTGGTTAATTCAGGCATTGTACACATTGACTGGTTAATTCAGGCATTGTACACATTGACTGGTTAATTCAGGCGTTGTACACATTAACTGGTTATTTCAGGCATTGTACACATTGACTGGTTATTTCAGGCGTGCACACAATGCCTGATTGTAGACTTTGACTGTAACATATGCAGTCATCGATCAGGACTATTTCTATAGTCTATCTTTATCCTAATGTTCAGTAACTCTGAACTCATTCGTGACACAGTTGCTTTTGTTTTTGAGAAATAAAGAATTTTACATCTTGTCTGAACCTCTCTAAATACCAATAGCAACATACACGTGAATCGTTTGATGAATTAACTGCCTACTTATTAAGTGAGTGTTATTTATCATGTTCACTATTTTGTTTCACTATTTGTTTAGATGGGAAACGTTTCTCCAACTGCGTCAACAATCTCTGAACGCCAAATAAATAAACGTTTCAAACATGTACATCTTTAAAACCTCTTTCCTATATAAGGGAACGGATCTATCTAAATTCACCAACCATGTATTTAATGTATTTAGAAGATGAGTACTATGTTAATAAGCTGCTATCTTGTTTATTATGTAAATTGTAAACATATTCATGTCATGTACCGTCGTTGTCAGTTTCTAGAGAATGAAGAGTTTGGGGTTTGTCAGAAAGGATAAGCCTAATCTGAATGAGTAAACATACACTCCGAAAAGTCGTGTATGTTCACAATAAATAATGTTGTTTTCCAGGAATTGTATTTCTTTCCTCGCATAATGGTACCACCAAAGCTACAATTTTCTCCCATGCATGTGAAGCATATACAAGCATATATCATTATATATACCCTTTGTTCCATTGTATCAAAGGGCGATAACCAATATGAAACTTCCGGTTGGTGTACAGAGCGTCCCAAGGTGTGCGGCTCTCTGATTATCACACGAAACTTCCGGTTGGTGTACAGAGCGTCTCAAGGTGTGCGGCTCTCTGATTATCACACGAAACTTCCGGTTGGTGTACAGAGCGCCTCAAGGTGTGCGGCTCTCTGATTATCACACGAAACTTCCGGTTGGTGTACAGAGCGTCTCAAGGTGTGCGGCTCTCTGATTATCACACGAAACTTCCGGTTGGTGTACAGAGCGTCTCAAGGTGTGCGGCTCTCTGATTATCACACGAAACTTCCGGTTGGTGTACAGAGCGTCTCAATGTGTGCGGCTCTCTGATTATCACACGAAACTTCCGGTTGGTGTACAGAGCGTCTCAAGGTGTGCGGCTCTCTGATTTTCACACGAAACTTCCGGTTGGTGTACAGAGCGTCTCAAGGTGTGCGGCTCTCTGATTATCACACGAAACTTCCGGTTGGTGTACAGAGCGTCTCAAGGTGTGCGGCTCTCTGATTATCACACGAAACTTCCGGTTGGTGTACAGAGCGTCTCAAGGTGTGCGGCTCTCTGATTATCAATTCATCAACAAGCTTTTGTCAATGACTCATCAAGAAATGTCTTGTTGTTATGTTCTTTTATATGTATTAGAAAGTGCATTTTTGTCCATATGGAAAGTTATTTTGAAAAAAACATGACCGTAAAATGGGACACTGGCCAGTATATACGCGTCTCCTGAAGGGAAATATACGAAACTTTCAAATTCAAACCATATGTTCGAAACTATCTTCTTAAAGAATCAGAAATGAGACCGACTAAAATACACACCATAATGTCAACGTTGTTTTCCTTGTTTCAGTTACCTAAACATGTATGTATCTAGTGTAGTATACGTTTGCATGGCATCATTTTACTGTATGATGAACAGCAAACAATATGTATACACCAACACGTCGCTAAAGTGCGATGATAAAGCTGAGGAGACGAGGGTGCAGCTCTCTGGTAGCCGAGGAGACGAGGGTGCAGCTCTCTGGTAGCTGAGGAGACGAGGGTGCAGCTCTCTGGGAGCTGAGGAGACGAGGGTGCAGCTCTCTGGTCGCTGAGGAGACGAGGGTGCAGCTCTCTGGGAGCTGAGGAGACGAGGGTGCAGCTCTCTGGTAGCTGAGGAGACGAGGGTGCAGCTCTCTGGGAGCTGAGAAAACGAGGGTGCAGCTCTCTGGTAGCTGAGGAGACGAGGGTGCAGCTCTCTGGGAGCTGAGGAGACGAGGGTGCAGCTCTCTGGTAGCTGAGGAGACGAGGGTGCAGCTCTCTGGTAGCTGAGGAGACGAGGGTGCAGCTCTCTGGGAGCTGAGGAGACGAGGGTGCAGCTCTCTGGTAGCTGAGGAGACGAGGGTGCAGCTCTCTGGGAGCTGAGGAGACGAGGGTGCAGCTCTCTGGTTTTTAGTGCCAGGATCGATCCTCCAGTTTGGACACGCACATGTTAAACAAAGCGATGGTTTGAACAATGTGATCCTTTAAAACTAAATTTGAATGTTTGTTGCCCCGCATTATTTGTATTGGGTTGTGGTGGATTAGGCCTGTGTTTCACGCTGCGCTCCCCCTGTGAAGCGTGATTTGAAAAATATAAGTTTGTATGTTGATTCGTCTAAAGTTTAAAGCGATATTTGTTTCCTCGCTTCAAGGTGATGCGGACCTTTTTGCAGTAGTATCACGTGATTAACATACGCGTGTGAAATGCTTCAACTGGCACCATGTCACGGAGGAGAAAATTCTCAGTTTAACTTCTTCTTAAACTAAAATTCTTTGATAACATAATATCGATTCCATAGTTATATTCTAGAACTGAGATAGCACTAGAGTGAAAATAAACGAGATATCACTTGAATGGTCTGGTAAAAACACTTAAAGTCCTGACATCTTAAAAAACGCGACATGACAATGATTTGACTTCAGCCAGTACATCGTTAACAATGCTATCATATCACAGAGTTGTTATTAATGGGTGAAAATACTTTTATCGATTAGACATGCTTCTGTCTCTTGCTTTAAAATATAATGAATTCAGAAGTAATTATGTTACATTTCAAAATTGGCATTAACAAGCGTGTTTCCAACATACAGAATATGTAATATGTTACATACATACAGTTTGCGCTCAAAGCCTTGAAAAAATTCACTCACATTTTGTTGGAAACCCATTCTATGTGCCACACTATAAGCGAAGAAATGTGTAACGGAATGATAACTCACAGGCGCGTACACACTCTTGAGACGCTGGACTTGGTTATCTTACATCAGGAAAACAATGTATATATGAAGATGTAGTGTATAAAGCTTCCTCTTCAAACAGATAGTTGAGCAAACTAGATTACCTTTTAGTTATGAAAGCAATACAACACCAGATATTTTGAATAAATACAAAACCAATTTTATGAGCAATTTTTGTCATTTAATTCTGTCATCATCACGATACATATACACATAGTATACAACATCATTGATAAAAATACTGCACAGAACTCTCAAACATTCTCTCTCTCTCTCTCTCTCTCTCTCTCTCTCTCTCTCTCTCTCTCTCTCTCTCTCTCTCTCTCTCTCTCTCTCTCTCTCTCTCTCTCTCTCTCTCTCTCTCTCATCCGGGGAAGCTGACGTCCACTGTTTGTACCTACAAGACCAGATACCCTTCAGGAGAGACGTCATCTGCCAGAATTTGGCCTGTTATCACGATATTTTTTCCCCCCAATGTTTATCATTAAAACATCTTTCCGTATCTGAGAGGTCATTAAGAAGTCGTCAGTATTTCCCGAGAATAGTTTCTCATTTTTTTGCAACTTACACCCAACACACAAACTCAATCCATGACTCGTAAACCCACAGTGAGCAGTCAAATTGCACTTGTTCTCGTAAAAGCGTTTCTCTCGTTCCCAACTACAAGCTGGGCGTGAGCTATTTGTATTCAGGTTCCCGCTTGGTTTCTAACATTTTGGCACCCATAATGTCAGCACGACGCTTTGAGGGTAGAAGCACCTCCATTCAAAGCGGCAATTTACCACGTGTTTCCCCTTCCAGAAGCAATTGACTTTTCTTCTTTCGCTGTTGGAAAGGTTTCTGTTATATGTTACTGTGTGCTACTAAATGTTAATTTTCTAATTTTTACTTTGTTCTCCTAAGTGAAAATATGGTCTGGAGTCATAACAGCCATATTCATATACAAAGGGAGACATTTTCGCTTTAGAAAGGCCGAAACATCAAACTATACATAAAATGACTCAATGTTGCTGAAATGTGTACAGCGTGTGTTTCCAGGGAACAGGGGTATAGCGTCAAGGAATTGTATATTAGTACGTATCATAACACGTAGCCATCGCCAGCTGGGGAAATGGAAACGATAAACATGAGTATGTCACCTTATGATCAAACAGAACTCCAATAATTGTATTAAATATGTTACTTATACTACTTACGTTTTTAACAATGTTGCTTTAACAGTGGTCAACTCTTTTGTTTAAATTCATTAACAAATTGTGCCTTTAAAGAATAATTTAAAATTCTTCAGATATTCAAACATGCAATTAGCGTTTCCACATTCCAGACCAGTGACGGTGCACGGTGCTCCAGTAAACTTGAATAACACAGGGATTAGGTCGGGCACATAGCGAATTGTATTCCCCTGTTAACATGAACATCAATTTGTGAATTCGTTGTAGATTTACATGATAAGAACATGTTAAGGTCAGATAATATCCTATTAGCATAATAACAGAGTAAGTCTGCTGAGACGAATGCTTCTTGAATGGGAAACACGAGGCAAACAGTGCAAGGAGTTTTCAGATAAATCCCTACTCCCAACTCACAGCACAGAAGTCGAATGTCGGAAGTGAAGTACCAAGTTCCGGTGAATGAATCGCTTGACCCATATTCCCAGAACGGTTTCACGACTGTACGAGGCTATTTGGTATCCAGAACGGTTTCACGTCTCCGCGAGGCTATCTGGTATCCCCGTGTGACAACATGACTTATGGACGAAGCTTTTAACTTCACAGACAACAGTATGTAGGTCGCCAACTTGGTTGGTCTTTTTGATATTAGCACTAACATTGTTA
Source organism: Gibbula magus (assembly GCA_936450465.1). Classification (NCBI taxonomy): domain Eukaryota; kingdom Metazoa; phylum Mollusca; class Gastropoda; order Trochida; family Trochidae; genus Gibbula; species Gibbula magus. The sequence continues at coordinate 91,473,244 of OW388291.1, read as the reverse complement.
CTTTGCACATTTGGTTTATCCAGTTTGGTTGTTGGTGGATTCTGGAACAAGAGAATATTGGAGGTGTACGTCTTCTGGTGAAGGAAAGTGTCTACATGGACACCCCCTCGTTTATCAAGGAATTTCTTAGTCTGTTTTGGTGAAGCTAGATGCAGCGTGTGTGTATCCTGTTCGATTTGAGAGTGGGACCTTTGCTTTAACTTCTCCCTCTTCCCCGGACCCTTTGGTCTCAGGGTAGTCCTTTTAGGCCCCTTAAAGTCACACCTGATCGCCTTCAACAACATGCGCCCATACTTCTGCTTGATGCGCCCGTTGTGCTGCGCATATATGTAGGGGTCGAGAGCGCTGTTGAGGAAGACGAGGGCGATACCACAGAGCTTGACTTGGTACACGATGATCGACTCTCCGGTCACTAGCTCGACGAACTGGGACACAACAAGGGGACTCCAACACAACACAATGGTCAAGATGACCACCAGGCACATGGTCACTGCTTTGTTCTCCTTGTCCAGAATAGCCTGGTTATTACAACACGGACAATAACGTCCCGGGTATAATCGCTTTGGTTTATCCTTGGGCACAAGCGCGAGGGGCCGTTTGTCCAAGGGTTTCTTATCTTGGGGCTTAGGCTTGGGCGGCCTGTATATCGTGGTGGTGGTAGTAGTTAAAGGTGATTTCACTGTCCGAGCTTTGCTCTGAGTCCTCACAGCACGTGCAATAATTAAATAGGAAATAATGATGATTGCAAAGCCCAAGAGGGCCACAGGACTGATGAAGAAGAGGATGAAGTTGTGAGCTGACACATTGGCACTACTGATGATGACTTGGCAGTTGTGGAAGGAATCGTCCCAGTTCGACGTCACATGCATCGTACCTCCGAGTGCAGTAGATAGACTGATGAACCATACTGTCCCGAGTATCACAGCGATCTGGGTGGGGGTCAGTGTCCCCTTGGCCTGCCCCACCACCCGGGCCTGGCGGTGGATGGCTATAGCCACGATAGTCAGGAGAGACAGCATCCCGCACGCTGTCCCTAGAAACAGGAAGCTTCCACAGAACAGCTTGGGTGTAGGGGGGTCAGTGAACAGCAGGTAGAGGAAGACTGGGGACAGACACGTGCACAGGATGAAGTCTGTCCCCGCCAAGTTGACGATGAGCAGGTCGAAGTTGGATCTTAGCTTCTTACACTTGATGGCTGACAGGATGACGACGCCGTTGCCGACGGATCCAAGGATGAGGACGAAGAGGACGAGGACGGTGCACACTGCTAGAGACGCCGTGTGCACGGAGCCCTGGAAGACGGTGAGCGCCATGGGGGGACGACTGCAGTTGAACACGCTCTCCACTGCCATCCTACAGCTAGCCCGTCCGGGTCGGGGTGGCGACAGGGCTGGACATCACGGCTTCGCCATCTCGGAACTTATTCTGCTCAATATTAGGGAAATATGGCAGTGTTTCCCCTCCTGCCCGTTGTTGTGTTGTGGTGTAGCGTCGTCTCGCCTCTCGGTGTACTGTACAGCTTTTGCTTCACTGGCGCCGGGTAATGCCTCCTGGTCGGGATTGGTTGGGCTCGTCTGACGGCGCTCAAGCGTGCTGCTCCCTCTATAGGCTTTGCTGTACGGCCTGCGAAAGAGAATGAATACATGCGATCACCTGGAAATATCTCTAAAGAACTTGGCAAAAGTTTTAGCCCTAAATTTCTCACAGCTTCTAGTCGAGTACATTGAGACTGCACCTATGCACACACAGGGGGATATACATCGTCTGCTCCTAAACCTAGTCTCGTGCTGGGAGTCTTAGTTCGCATTCTCAAATGTCCCTAATTGTATTTTCAAGTAGTTTTACGAAAATGCCATTCACCGTTTTCTTTACAGAGTCATAAGCAGCAATTCACAGCTCAAGCCCTTATATTCTGTATATTGACGAATTCTTAGCCAAAGAGTCTCTCTCAAGAGCCTACACACTGTAAGTCAAGGTTTAACACAAAACATAAACATTAGATTTGATTGTCAAATGGGTGCACATTGTGTTGCCAAAACAGGTTAGAATAATATTTTGAATTTAAATTTTGAAGGCGTACACCTCCTCGTTGGGTGTTTGCTAGAAGGACAAGCATGTATAGGGCCCAAACACCGACCAGCTTCTCAATATTAGCCCCATACAGGCATGTATAGGGCCCAAACACCGGCCCAGCTTCTCAATATTACCCCCATACAGGCATGTATAGGGCCCAAACACCGACCCAGCTTCTCAATATTACCCCCATACAGGCATGTATAGGCCCAAACACCGACCCAGCTTCTCAATATTAGCCCCATACAGGCATGTATAGGGCCCAAACACCGGCCCAGCTTCTCAATATTAGCCCCATACAGGCATGTATAGGGCCCAAACACCGGCCCAGCTTCTCAATATTACCCCCATACAGGCATGTATAGGGCCCAAACACCGACCCAGCTTCTCAATATTAGCCCCATACAGGCATGTATAGGGCCCAAACACCGGCCCAGCTTCTCAATATTAGCCCCATACAGGCATGTATAGGGCCGAAACACCGGCCCAGCTTCTCAATATTAGCCCCATACAGGCATGTATAGGGCCCAAACACCGACCCAGCTTCTCAATATTACCCCCATACAGGCATGTATAGGCCCAAACACCGACCCAGCTTCTCAATATTAGCCCCATACAGGCATGTATAGGGCCCGAACACCGACCCAGCTTCTCAATATTAGCCCCATACAGGCATGTATAGGGCCCAAAGACCGGCCCAGCTTCTCAATATGAGCCCCTATTAGTTCTCACGCAACAAAACACTGTCATGGAAAGTGCAACCGTTTGGCAGCAGGGGGACAATGATGAGAGGAACATTAATTTAGTCATAATATGACAAATATGTCACACACATTGCATGTGTTTAATCTCAAGGAGACGTTCATTTGAACTTACATATAGTGGATTAAAATCTAAAATCAGAAATAACATTCTATAAACTTGTACATATATAGAGTCGTGATATATTTGATGAAAATCAACACAGTACTTACATTTGGGTTCTAGATCTATATCTATCTAACATAATGACGTACATTACACACACTAAACAAACAGGGAACTGTAAGAGAGTCTATCCGTCCACACATACGGAGCACGTAGTCGAGGTGATACCGGGATCTGAATCAAGCCATGCAGCGCTAGGGGAACAGGACAGCAAACAAACAGTAGAAGCCAACGAGCGGTGATTAGCATACCCACGACATTCCTAATTAACCCGTGTTTGAGTGGCGCATCACCACCGGAGGGGAAAATGTTACAATTTACAACAACCGATCGAACAGCCTACCAGCCAGGGATACAATGTTACAATTTGCAATAACATAGCCTGACAAACGAGCCTACTTTATATAATTAACCAAGCAAATATCAAAGACATTGATAAAATGTTACAAATGGTGTACGACAACCACAGAATATAAAATAAGCAAACGAATTATAATTGCATTCCAAACGATCCATTTCAACAACGTGACAACTCCGGGTCCCATAAGTTAAGATTATCGACCACTTGGAAGAAAATGGTACAATTAACCATCAACTTAGCATAGGAAAGACCATAGACCAAATGACATGTCAACATGTCCAAGAAACGGATTTCAAGCATTTGGTTACATTCACTCATTGATTTCCTCCACAGACGACACTGTGAACCTCGACCAGTTGATTCAGGAATAAACAAATTCTTCAAAACTATCTTGACATTTGTTAAGAACCATAATTTTAACAGTCCAAATGAAAAGGGTTTTGAAAAAGAACATCTTCTACATTTAAATAAAATAAATAATCTACGTCGGTTTTTAATACTCCGAATACGTATAATTTGACCAAATAATTCACCAATTTAAAGAATTCCGCGTTGAAATGAAACATTCACCTTACCTTTACACACAAGATATTGAGGAGCTGAGACTGAAGTCCGGAGTATGACAACAAACAAAGGGCATAACACGATAGCGCAGTTCACAGCGAGACAATGGCAACAGTAGTGCTTTGTCAACAACCCTCAGAGAATGTCTGACGCCAATCTCGCTATAGAAATACTCCACTACTGCCTTGAGCGGGTTCCCTAACAGGAGGTTACCCCGACTTGCAGATAGAGTGACCTTCCTCTCCAGAATCAACGTCCGGTCTCGTCTGCTCGTCATATACGTCTAACAATTGTCGTCTGCTTCGCCGACTAATGCGCGTGAAGCGCACGTGACCGGGTCGTCGGGTCATGCACTCGAGATCTCGCGTTACTATCCATCTCGCCTCGTCTGTTTCTGTCCAACTTTCCACAGTCTCTGACAGCCTGTTATTAAATTTTTTAAAATGGCAAGGAATTTGGAAAACTTTTCTTCAGAAAATAATCCGTTTGCATAATTAAATCCTAATATAACCAAAGACTTCGTTTCGGCAGGGTCCGTTTACAAAGAAGTGACTTTGAACATAATGATCCGTCCTACAACTAGCGGCAAGGCATGGAGATGAATGACTGGGGGAATTCGATAGTATTCGGGCTGGAGACCAGCGGTGCTGGGAAAATTGCTGTTCATTTTTGTCGGTTCCAAACCCCGCGCTAGGTGGGCATGGAGGCGCGGTCGGGCATGAAAGGGAGTCGAGAGCGGGCGAGCGTTCCTCATGACAGGCTATCATTAGAGAGGAGAGCTGAAGGCAATTTGATATAGGGGGTAACTAGTCAATAGACTAGCAGGCTAGGCCTCCCTCCATTGTACCGCCCAAAGAAAGGACAATTATGTAGACTTCATCTTTCATGTCCCCCACTTCTACTACATTAACTTCACTCCGCTTTTGTTGGGCTAAATACTTTTTTCATGCACCAGAAGATGCTTGAAAAGAGGTAATAATAGTAAATGAAAAGAGGCCGGGACATTGTATCATGGCTGCCTCCATTCAATTCAGGCACAAAGAAACTCTCCAGAAGTATTTCTCCACGTCGGTCACGGTTCCTGTACACGATGTCGTGGACACAACGCCGTCTCCAGACACGCTGTCGTACACGGGAACCTCTTCAGTGTGAAGTGGGGACCATTCAAGGATTCAGCCAATTGGAGATTCGAACACGAACTCGACTTCTAATTATCTCGAAATGAAATTAAAGAAGCTATCGATTAGAATGTGGCGCCAAGTGAGGCCCGTCTTGGGGCCCTCAGACGACTCGAATCAATCAGTTCCCGCGTCTTTGTCTCTCCTCGAATCAGCTAACAAGGAAACTATGCCCGAAGCCGCAGTTTTAATCAGAGGTTATGACCGGAACTGTATTAAGACGAGACGAAAGTCTGGAAACAAACTATCCCTGACTGATTTACATAAATGATTAACTTCAACGGGCAGTGTCAATATTTCCCCATGCAGCACTGGCATCCGTCACAAAACAATCCCAGATAAGCAGATATAGACACTGATACACATTGAACATAAAATTGTTCCTCATATTCCCAAATAAATATCGCAGCAAGTTCTAGATAATTCAATACCAAATGACATCACACGTTCTGGTGGAGCGAACTCGTCGTCATCATCCTGAAATACTTCAACGATTAAACTTAGCATAAACTAAAGGGAGCTGAACCAAATCAACGACTAAACTTAGCATAAACTAAAGGGAGCTGAACCAAATCAACGACTAAACTTAGCATAAACTAGAGGGTGCTGAACCAAATCAACGACTAAACTTAGCATAAATTAAAGGGAGCTGAACCAAATCAACGACTAAACTTAGCACAAACTAGAGGGAGCTGAACCAAATCAACGACTAAACTTAGCATAAACTAGAGGGAACTGAACCAAATCAACGACTAAACTTAGCATAAACTAGAGAGAGCTGAACAACCGATATTTTCCAACCAATGAACTATTTCATTAAAGTAACAGATATGCAGACGTTGTTCAAATGACAAAATACATGTATACTACAATCTATTGTCTGTCTGTCTGTATACTACAATCTATTGTTAAAATTCTATAAGAGCCTTCAATGTTTAGAAACCACCATCAGTGTGTATATGTTAGTGTCAGTCTGACTGAATATAAACAAACCTTTCTGACAGATACACAATACATACCGGCTTATGATACATAGATCCCAGTATAAGTTATCCTTGTCTTCCAAACTTTCAAATCTGAATCTATTACAGTGTAGCGAGCTGAACGTTGCGCTCCAAGTTATGACTGAAGTGAGGTCCACAGTTCTTATATCCAGCAGAAGAGGATTAACACTTATACTAATCCAATTGGGCCGTTGATTGATTGGCTGAATAAGTAAAACAACTCCTCTAATCGCGTCTGCAGAGCTTATTACCGTTCTTTGTCCGGACACGGTGCGTCTGCTGGGGAGGGAGCCGACCCGGCGTTAATTAGCCTCGGACGGAACTAAGCGTTGCTAACTTAATTATACAGACGTGTGATTTTAACGGGCTGCGCTTTCACTGCATCCTCTAATCCATTTAGTTCTGATGGTTTCTTGTTGATCCTAATTCTTTTAATTAACCTGGTTTAATTAACCTATCTCGCTGGCGAGACAAAAAGTCGGCGTGTCTAATCCCTCCTCCGTATATCGTAGTTCGTTTGAAGTCGTCTTCAATCGCTCATAATGAGCGTATTTACCGTCCGTTGAATATATACAGTATGCATGAAGTTTGTACACTTTCTTGAATTCATGTCCTGAGTATTGGTCAACGTGATAACGTCCGTGCAATATACAGAATGTGTGATAACGTCCGTGCAATATACAGAATGTGTGATATCGTCCGTGCAATATAGGCCTACAGTATATGTGATAACGTCCGTACACTATACAGAATGTGTGATAACGTCCATACAATAAACAGTATATGTGATAACGTCCATGCAATATACAGAATGTGAGACAACTTCCGTGCAATATACAGAATATGTGATAACGTCCGTGCAATATACAGAATGTTTGATAACGTCCGTACAATATACATAATGTGTGATAACGTCCGTACAATATACAGAATGTTTGATAACGTCCGTACAATATACATAATGTGTGATAACGTCCGTACAATATACATAATGTGTGATAACGTCCGTACAATATACATAATGTGTGATAACGTCCGTGCAATATACAGAATGTGTGATAACGTCCGTGCAATATACATAATATGTGATAACGTCCGTGCAATATACATAATATGTGATAACGTCCCTACAATATACAGAATGTGTGATAACGTCCGTGCAATATACAGAATGTTTGATAACGTCCGTACAATATACAGAATGTTTGATAACGTCCGTGCAATATACAGAATGTGTGATAACGTCCGTGCAATATACAGAATGTTTGATAACGTCCGTACAATATACAGAATGTGTGATAACGTCCGTGCAATATACAGAATGTGTGATAACGACGATTTCCACTATATACCGGTAACTTTATATTCTTTGGTCAGTGCTTTATAAAAATATTAATGGGTTCATAACTCTTAATCGGTATACTCCGTTATGAGGGCATGTTACTATGTCATCTGTATCCACCCAGTAATATATGACCCTATAGTATCTGTATACATCATTATAATACAATATCTACTATCCCATCTTTATCATAATTATCTGAACGTGGCATCTAATTTATCTGTATTTATCATTGTATTAAACAATCCTATATCATCTGTTAAATCGTTACAAGGCATGTATACTATATTATATGTATACACCAAGAGAAGAAAAGCTGTTTACTTGTTATATAGACTTGAATTTATAGGAATTAAATCTCTTTATCAAGTGTAAACAACATTCTGCAGCTTTGGATATCTCCTGTGTATAATGTAGTTAAAGTTTGAACCACCTGAGGTGAATATCAACGTCGTACAACAAGAGTCTGCACCTGATGTGGTGTATATGAATTTTAATGACGTGTGTTAATGACGTATCTGCTGTCATCTGAACCTGACTGAGGAGGGGTGAGCGGGTAATACGAGCTGATATCTACCCACATCCACCGCCATGTCGTATAACTTGGTATCTACCCCTCCCTATCGCGGCTCAATTAGTCGTGGAAGATGTGCTGTTAACACGTTGTGTCGTGATGTACACAATGTAACCTCTCGCTCGCTTTTCTCTTCTGTTCGTCAAGCTTGTTTGTAAACACCGGTCCTTCAATGTGCCTCGTCAACCCCATTTCTTCTACAGCAAGCCAGCAAACAAATAGCTCCCTTTACACAAGGCGAGCGAGGCCTCTAACATGGGCGCTTTTCACCGGGGACGACTTGCTTGTTTGCTAACCGCCCCATCACCCTGCCGGGGTCGCAGGCTTTTGTTGCTCGTTAGACATGTCGTTTGCAAATGACGTTTTAGAACCTTCCGTCCACATCTTGAAAAATGTTTAAAGGTTGTTGGCCTTTTTGGTTGATGATACTATTCGTAGCTGTATGTTTGTTGTGGCTTCAATGGGCCTATAGGCCTAAATGGTGGCTTGTTTGAAGCCTTTGTTCCCGAGGCCTTTTGTGATCACTGAACTTTATGAATTTACAATACACAGACTACATCGCATTAAATATTCGTGGATCCCTACACAGACTACATCGCATTAAATATTCGTGGATCCCTACACAGACTACATCGCATTAAATATTCGTGGATCCCTACACAGACTACATCGCATTAAATATTCGTGGATCCCTACACAGACTACATCGCATTAAATATTCGTGGATCCCTACACAGACTACATCGCATTAAATATTCGTGGATCCCTACACAGACTACATCGCATTAAATATTCGTGGATCCCTACACAGACTACATCGCATTAAATATATGCTGGATCCCTACACAGACTACATCGCATTAAATATATGCTGGATCCCTACACAGACTACATCGCATTAAATATTCGTGGATCCCTACACATACTACATCACATTAAATATGTGGAGCTGTGGTGAATCTGGACACATATCACGTAGAACTTCCTAATAATTGTGTAGCACATATATGACTACATCGGTCAACTGACGGTTTAATTGTGTAGCACATATATGGCGTACAACGGTCAACTGACGGTTTAATTGTGTAGCACATATATGGCGTACATCGGTCAACTGACGGTTTAATTGTGTAGCACATATATGGCGTACATCGGTCAACTGACGGTTTAATTGTGTAGCATATATATGGCGTACATCGGTCAACTGACGGTTTAATTGTGTAGCACATATATGGCGTACATCGGTCAACTGACGGTTTAATTGTGTAGCACATATATGGCGTACATCGGTCAACTGACGGTTTAATTGTGTAGCACATATATGATGTACATCGGTTAACTGATGGTTTAATTGTGTAGCACATATATGACGTACATCGGTCAACTGACGGTTTAATTGTGTAGCACATATATGGCGTACATTGGTCAACTGACGGTTTAATTGTGTAGCACATATATGGCGTACATCGGTCAACTGACGGTTTAATTGTGTAGCACATATATGACGTACATCGGTCAACTGACGGTTTAATTGTGTAGCACATATATGGCGTACATCGGTCAACTGACGGTTTAATTGTGTAGCACATATATGACGTACATCGGTCAACTGACGGTTTAATTGTGTAGCACATATATGACGTACATCGGTCAACTGACGGTTTAATTGTGTAGCACATATATGACGTACATCGGTCAACTGACGGTTTAATTGTGTAGCACATATTATTACATCGGTCAACTGACGGTTTAATTGTGTAGCACATATATGACGTACATCCTACAATGGAACAATACATCTGCTCTGACTAGCACTCTGACCCCAATGTTAGTTTGACGTTTGGTATCTTAACTAAAGAAAAGGACCTTATACAACTTGATTGATGACTGGTGTAATGTAGTATAATATAGTGTAATGTAGTTTATAATGGTGTAATGTAGTTTAATATGGTGTAATGTAGTATAATATGGTGTAATGTAGTATAATATGGTGTAATGCAGTATAATATGGTGTAATGTAGTATAATATGGTGTAATGTAGTATAATATGGTGTAATGCAGTATAATATGGTGTAATGCAGTATAATATGGTGTAATGTAGTATAATATGGTGTAATGTAGTATAATATGGTGTAATGCAGTATAATATGGTGTAATGTAGTATAATATGGTGTAATGCAGTATAATATGGTGTAATGTAGTATAATATGGTGTAATGCAGTATAATATGGTGTAATGTAGTATAATATGGTGTAATGTAGTATAATATGGTGTAATGCAGTATAATATGGTGTAATGTAGTATAATATGGTGTAATGTAGTTTATAATGGTGTAATGTAGTATAATATGGTGTAATGTAGTATAATATGGCGCAATGTAGTATAATATGGTGTAATGTAGTACTCGTATACTATGGTGTAATGTAGTTTATAATGGTGTAATGTAGTATACTGTGGTGTAATGTAGGATAATATGGTGTAATGTAGTATAATATGGTGTAATGTAGTATAATATGGTGTAATGTAGTATAATATGGTGTAATGTAGTATAATGTGGTGTAATGTAGTATAATATGGTGTAATGTAGTATAATATGGTGTAATGTAGTATAATATGGTGTAATGTAGTTTATAATGGTGTAATGTAGTATACTGTGGTGTAATGTAGGATAATATGGTGTAATGTAGTATAATATGGTGTAATGTAGTATAATATGGTGTAATGTAGTATAATATGGTGTAATGTAGTATAATGTGGTGTAATGTAGTATAATATGGTGTAATGCAGTATAATATGGTGTAATGTAGTATAATATGGTGTAATGCAGTATAATATGGTGTAATGTAGTATAATATGGTGTAATGCAGTATAATATGGTGTAATGTAGTATAATATGGTGTAATGTAGTATAATATGGTGTAATGCAGTATAATATGGTGTAATGTAGTATAATATGGTGTAATGTAGTTTATAATGGTGTAATGTAGTATAATATGGTGTAATGTAGTATAATATGGCGCAATGTAGTATAATATGGAGTAATGTAGTACTCGTATACTATGGTGTAATGTAGTTTATAATGGTGTAATGTAGTATACTGTGGTGTAATGTAGGATAATATGGTGTAATGTAGTATAATATGGTGTAATGTAGTATAATATGGTGTAATGTAGTATAATATGGTGTAATGTAGTATAATGTGGTGTAATGTAGTACTCGTATACTATGGTGTAATGTAGTTTATAATGGTGTAATGTAGTATACTGTGGTGTAATGTAGGATAATATGGTGTAATGTAGTATAATATGGTGTAATGTAGTATAATATGGTGTAATGTAGTATAATATGGTGTAATGTAGTATAATATGGTGTAATGTAGTATAATATGGTGTAATGTAGTATAATATGGTGTAATGTAGTATAATATGGTGTAATGTAGTATAATATGGTGTAATGCAGTATAATATGGTGTAATGTAGTATAATGTGGTGTAATGTAGGATAATATGGTGTAATGTAGTATAATATGGCGCAATGTAGTATAATGTGGTGTAATGTAGTACTCGTATACTATGGTGTAATGTAGTATAATATGGTGTAATGTAGTATAATATGGTGTAATGCAGTATAATATGGTGTAATGTAGTATAATATGGTGTAATGTAGTTTATAATGGTGTAATGTAGTATAATATGGTGTAATGTAGTATAATATGGCGCAATGTAGTATAATATGGTGTAATGTAGTACTCGTATACTATGGTGTAATGTAGTATAATATGGTGTAATGCAGTATAATATGGTGTAATGCAGTATAATGTGGTGTAATGTAGTATAATATGGTGTAATGTAGTATAATATGGTGTAATGTAGTATAATGTGGTGTAATGTAGTATAATATGGTGTAATGCAGTATAATATGGTGTAATGTAGTATAATATGGTGTAATGTAGTTTATAATGGTGTAATGTAGTATAATATGGTGTAATGTAGTACTCGTATACTATGGTGTAATGTAGTATAATATGGTGTAATGTAGTATAATATGGTGTAATGCAGTATAATATGTTGTAATGCAGTATAATATGGTGTAATGTAGTATAATGTGGTGTAATGCAGTATAATATGGTGTAATGCAGTATAATATGGTGTAATGTAGTATAATATGGTGTAATGCAGTATAATATGGTGTAATGTAGTATAATATGGTGTAATGTAGTATAATATGGTGTAATGCAGTATAATATGGTGTAATGTAGTATAATATGGTGTAATGTAGTTTATAATGGTGTAATGTAGTATAATATGGTGTAATGTAGTATAATATGGCGCAATGTAGTATAATATGGTGTAATGTAGTACTCGTATACTATGGTGTAATGTAGTTTATAATGGTGTAATGTAGTATACTGTGGTGTAATGTAGGATAATATGGTGTAATGTAGTATAATATGGTGTAATGTAGTATAATATGGTGTAATGTAGTATAATATGGTGTAATGTAGTATAATGTGGTGTAATGTAGTACTCGTATACTATGGTGTAATGTAGTTTATAATGGTGTAATGTAGTATACTGTGGTGTAATGTAGTATAATATGGTGTAATGTAGTATAATATGGTGTAATGTAGTATAATATGGTGTAATGTAGTATAATGTGGTGTAATGTAGTATAATATGGTGTAATGTAGTATAATGTGGTGTAATGTAGTATAATATGGTGTAATGTAGTATAATATGGTGTAATGTAGTATAATATGGTGTAATGTAGTATAATGTGGTGTAATGTAGTATAATATGGTGTAATGTAGTATAATGTGGTGTAATGTAGTATAATATGGTGTAATGTAGTATAATGTGGTGTAATGTAGTATAATATGGTGTAATGCAGTATAATATGGTGTAATGTAGTATAATATGGTGTAATGTAGTATAATGTGGTGTAATGTAGTATAATATGGTGTAATGTAGTATAATGTGGTGTAATGTAGTATAATATGGTGTAATGCAGTATAATATGGTGTAATGTAGTATAATATGGTGTAATGCAGTATAATATGGTGTAATGTAGTATAATATGGTGTAATGCAGTATAATATGGTGTAATGTAGTATAATATGGTGTAATGTAGTATAATATGGTGTAATGTAGTATAATATGGTGTAATGTAGTATAATATGGTGTAATGTAGTATAATATGGTGTAATGTAGTATAATATGGTGTAATGTAGTACCGGTATAGTATGCGGTTGATACGACAGACTAACCGAATGTCTGAATATGTGTTTGTCTGCATCACAGACTCACAGGCCAAATCATAACTCAATTATGAGTTCACATCTGCAAAAGACCACGCGAGCATTCTCAAACACTGGCCACGTTCTTTATGTTAAAGCTAGAATGGAGAGGCCGACTTGTAAGTTATTTCTGAGAAGGTGGAAAGTGCATTTTCTCCATTGCATAACGCTACCCGGAAAGTGTGCCATGTGCTTCCAATAAACAGTCGGTTTATGTGGCTTCTTACAGTGTTGAATGTCTGCCCCCTTCTGTTGTACAAGGAACAGTGTTGAATGTCTGCCCCCTTCTGTTGTACAGGGAACAGTGTTGAATGTCTACCCCTTCTGTTGTACAGGGAACAGTGTTGAATGTCTGTCCCTTCTGTTGTACAGGGAACAGTGTTGAATGTCTGCCCCTTCTGTTGTACAGGGAACAGTGTTGAATGTCTGCCCCTTCTGTTGTACAGGGAACAGTGTTGAATGTCTGTCCCTTCTGTTGTACAGGGAACAGTGTTGAATGTCTGCCTCTTCTGTTGTACAGGGAACAGTGTTGAATGTCTGCCCCCTTCTGTTGTACAGGGAAAAGTGTTGAATGTTTGCCCCTTCTGTTGTACAGGGAACAGTGTTGAATGTCTGCCCATTCTGTTGTACAGGGAACAGTGTTGAATGTCTTCCCTCTTCTGTTGTACAGGGAACAGTGTTGAATGTCTGCCCTCTTCTGTTGTACAGGGAACAGTGTTGAATGTCTGCCCTCTTCTGTTGTACAGGGAACAGTGTTGAATGTCTGCCCCTTCTGTTGTACAGGGAACAGTGTTGAATGTCTGTCCCTTCTGTTGTACAGGGAACAGTGTTGAATGTCTGCCTCTTCTGTTGTACAGGGAACAGTGTTGAATGTCTGCCCCCTTCTGTTGTACAGGGAACAGTGTTGAATGTTTGCCCCTTCTGTTGTACAGGGAACAGTGTTGAATGTCTGCCCATTCTGTTGTACAGGGAGCAGTGTTGAATGTCTGCCCATTCTTTTGTACAGGGAAAAGTGTTGAATGTTTGCCCCTTCTGTTGTACAGGGAACAGTGTTGAATGTCTGCCCATTCTGTTGTACAGGGAACAGTGTTGAATGTCTTCCCTCTTCTGTTGTACAGGGAACAGTGTTGAATGTCTGCCCTCTTCTGTTGTACAGGGAACAGTGTTGAATGTCTGCCTCTTCTGTTGTACAGGGAACAGTGTTGAATGTCTGCCCTCTTCTGTTGTACAGGGAACAGTGTTGAATGTCTGCCCCTTCTGTTGTACAGGGAACAGTGTTGAATGTATGTCCCTTCTGTTGTACAGGGAACAGTGTTGAATGTCTGCCCTCTTCTGTTGTACAGGGAACATTGTTGAATACAGGGACCAGGCGGTCCTACCTTGACTGGATATTGTCTCGCTTTGCAGTTGGGTATTTTAGTTTGAATACTATTTACGCAATGTTTTTATGGGTAAAATTGAATGAGTTGTAATGTGAAAACAAGAAGTTGCAATTTCAATATTTGAAACAAGTGTTAACACTTTACCATTTTTAGGAAATATTTGATGGTTTTGTTTGAATAATATTTCGATGAATAATACGTGATATGATATTATAAGGGACAGCCGTCATTCATATATAATTATTTGTACAGTTTGAAAATATAAAAAAATATTAGCAGTTCAACTTTTTTTTACTTGTGTTACAACCATACATGCATATACGTGTATGACAATTTATTAACAAAATATATTGTGAAAAAGATGGGATTTTTTGGAAAATTTATGGATTTATTTCATTCAGCAAACACAAAATAACGGAATTTTTGACCCCAGTGGTCGGACTGTTGGGTAACACGTTACACGCTATCTTATTGATTTATAAAGTGAAACTAATCCTCAGTACACTTAATTGAAACGTTTCTGTGTATTGAACTCCTAGGTTAGATACATGTCAGTAGTCCTATATAATACGTGCGTCCTTATATATACATATATATACAT